>RDSH01000111.1:0-69444 GCA_009428295.1 Tilletia walkeri
CTTTCTACACCATAGAGCGTGATTTTAGCTTGCTGCGGTCGCCTCTCTAAACAATCCTCTCCCGCGCGCAATCCCATTCCCCCCCCTTGGTGTCTAACTTCTTCTGCCTGTTCCGAGTCTGACCTTCGACCTCGAAAGCTGTGGGATAGACTCTGATTGTCATTGAGATATCATGGCGAGGTCCATGGTTATTGAGCAATCCCATCGGGAGAGAGGTATGGTCAGCCAAACTCCCTCTCTCCCTCAGAATCTTCAGACCGTTCCCTCCTATCCCTATCCCTTTCCCAATTCGCAGCAGCACCAGTGGAAGTAGACGAAGGAGCACGTCTTCGTTCCGCGAAGCGTTCCGGCGGGAGTGACCTCTGCTTCTCCCTCCAGTCCGCAGACCGCCTACGCTCCCGTTCCCGTTGATCGAAAACCAGCGATGCTCCACCACTCGTCTAGCAGAATAAAGACGCTCCTCATCAAGCCGTCGGCGGTCGCCTTACTCCTCCTCCTTATGGACCATCGAAATCCGCTGTGGACCGGGGGGGAAACACCTCCCGACCCACATCCAACGCGCGTTCATTCTGCTTCCCCTTCGTCCGGACCAACCGCAGTAGATGACCGCCCGAGCAGCTGCTTCGACGGCGGGCGTTTTCATCTTCATCCATCGACATCGACATCGGCGGCGGGAGCGCCTCATCTCAGCCTACGCGTCGGTCTGCTCCTCGTCGTCGTCGTCGTCGTCCTCACCATCGGCATCCTCCTCCGTTCTTCTTGGGGCGAGTTCCTGAGCGAATGTCGAGGCGAGGCGGATCCTCTTGACTCTTGCCAACACGTATACTGATAGGCAGCGAAGAATGATCAGAATTCAACCCCTTCGCTAGACTTGCTTCACGTGGAAGGAATACTTACCAGGAATGATCGCAGCAAGCGCAACGAAGGCCAAGGAAGGTTGAGGCCCATTGGTAACCCCCCAGCTTCTCGTAGAGCGGACTGGCGTACATGGGTTGGCAGCGCCAGCGAATCCATCACGACGGGCCGAAGGCATTGGCCAGCCACGGCGTGGACGAGGAAGAGTTATGCGGCGCCGATAGCTGAAGCTGAAGGTGGTAAGAGATGGGGGAAAGAATGTTCAGCATCCGGAAGTACGACAGGGCTGCGAATCGTGTACATATGTAACCCCCGATGATGATTCTGTTGCGAGAGGGAGAAGATGTGAGTCTGTGGTCCGCGGCGCAGCTGAAGGGTCGATGGCCGAAGCCGAACTAGATACTCACGGGACGTAGGCAGCGCCGTGGAAGATGAGGGAGCCTGAGAGGAGCGAAAGGCACAAAACGATATAGGCTCTCGGATGCCGAAAAGGACGATACCTGTTCCTATAGAAAGAAGAAATGGTAAGCCAGTAAGCCTTCTTGACCACGATATCTTGGTCCAGTCGAGAGGTAAGATGCCTGCTTCATGAGCGCGCGCAATCGAGATGGATTTTCGGCACAAAGACGGGCCCCCCCATTGCAAGGTAATTGATTCCAAAAGTGTCTTCCATGCGGGTGAAAGCCGTGGAAGCGCGAGGAAACGGACAGAGTCACATGGGAACAGAAGGTGTGTGTGGGTGGGGTATCGACGGGTTCGGTAAGGAAAAGTTCGGAAAGGGTCATAAGGAGAAAATCGTTCCAGGCTCTCCCCCCCTCAGAAACGTCCCCGCTGGGAAAGGAACGACGGCATCCCACCGCCGCCGACCTTCTTCGACCCTCCCGGCTTGATGGGCGATAGTGCCAACGGAAGACCCAATTCGGAAGAAGGGTTCAACACAACACTCTGCGGGAAAAAAAATCGAAAATATGCCCGTCAGTAAGCCAATCTGACCCCCGGCTCTCGGACGGCTAGGGAAAAAAGACGTACCTCATCAGCAAGAGCCCAGTTCTTCCGTGCCGAAACAGAGGTTACCCCCGAACCCGACTGAGAAACAGGCCCAGTACCCGTCAAGAACTTCAACCCGCCTCCCCCTACTCCTCCTCCATTCGCACCACCGCCCACTCCACCCAATCTCCGTTGCTTCTTCGGCTTCTTCGTCATCGCAGCAGCGACGGCTTCATCCTCCTCCTCCGCCTCTTCTTGGGCTCGAGCGATAGTTGCACTGCGTTTCTGGGGTGCGGATGTTGTTGTTGTGGGTTTGCGAGTTGAGAAAGCGCGGGTGGGAGCGCGAGCGGGAGCTTCGTACGCGTCTCCTTCGTCATCATCTTGATCTTCCTCAACCCCCTCGTCATCCTGGTCCTCGTCGCGGAAGTGCTTCCCCTTCGACTTGTTCCCCCCAACCGCTGCCACCCCCTTCGTCTTCTTCTCCACAACAACCTTAGCGACCGCCTGCTTCTTCGCCGATGGACCGACATTCTCCTTGTCCACCACCACCCTCTGCTGACTCTTGGACTCGCCCTTCTTGCTGCGACTATACCCAAACTCATCATCATCGTCATCATCATCCTGCCTAGAGGAAGAAGCGGTCATAGGTCGTGGACGCGGTCGTGCTGAAGCTGAAGCTGAGGCCGAAGAAGGTCCGAGAGTGAAGGAATCATCGAAGACTTCTTCCTCGGTAGGTGCAAGGTGTGCGGGTACGCTAGTCTTCTTGTTGGTGGTGGTGGAGCTCTTGGTCGTGCTCGACCCGACGGCGACGGTAGCGTCTTTCTTCGGTCGTCCACGAGGTCGAGGGGCTGGAGCCTCCTGTTCGACGACGACTCCCTTGTTCTGCTTCTTCTTCTTGTCGTCCTCTTGATGTTCTGCCTCCGTCATAGACGAGTCATGCTCCTCGACCTCTACTGCTTTGCGCTTCTTGTTGACAGGCGAGGGAATGACGACCACTTCTTTAGCGCGCTCCTTCTTCAGCTCCTCCGCATGTTCCCTCTCTCGCTCCCTCATCAGGTTACGCTCCTCCTCCAACTCCCTATTCAAGTCCTCCTTCTCCCTGGCCCACTTCATTTTGTGCTCCTGCATATCCCTCTCATAGGAATCCCTGACGTCTTCTACCTTCCTCTCTGCCCGTCGTCTGGCATACCTAGCCCTCATAGCAGCGAAACTAGCCTCCGTCTTCTCCCTGGAATCCTTTGAGGAGATAGGAGAGAGAAGGGCCGCGAACTCCGCCGAGGTACGAGTGATGTCCTTCTCGATTTGTGCAACGGAGAGAGCAGATTCGAGATGAGCCGTCGTTTGCGCTTGTGCATGTTTGTTGACAGGAGCAAGGCTGATTCGACCACGCGTCGTTGGAGGTTGTTGTTGGAGCAAGACATCACACTCCGCTGCCCAACCTTCTGCCTCCTCCTTAGCTCTCTGTTCAGCCTCTTTGGACTGAGCTACTTCGACGCGAAGAGCATCGAGGGCTTCTTGAAGCCTTTTGATCTCTTGTGCTGCCGCTGCCGCTGCTACTTCATTTGATGCTGTTGTGGCAGTTGTTGGTGAGGGAGAAGAGGATGGTTGTGGTTGTTGTGGCTGTTCTTGAGAGGAGGAGAGTGGGGAGGGGATGCCTGTTGAGCGACGGAAGACGGTTACTGCTGCTCCGATGACTGCGCCGAGTGTGCTTGTTGGTCGTTCTGCTGCTGCTGCTCCTAATGAAGTGCGCGGTGCTGCTGCTGCTGCTGTGTCCTGCCCTTGTTGATGTGGGAAGGGAGAGAGGGGACGGATGGGTGATGTGGATGCGAGGGGTGCTGGTGCTGGTAGTTGTTGTTGTTGTCGTGGAGAGGAAGTAGACTCTGATGGTTGTGAGTTGATAGATGATGAGAGTGGTTGAGCAGCAGATAGTCTGTGAGCTAGACGTGATGCTGGTGATGCGGTGGTAGCTGTAGAGAAGGTTTGTTGTTGTTGTTGTTGCTGTGAGGGTGTTGGATTTGGAAGTGGGAGATTGTAGATTCTCTTGGGAGGAGTTCGTTCCAGCATCGGCATCTTTTGGCTTGTGGATTGGGTGGATGAGCTTGGGGAAGAGATGGTACTGGTGATGGTCGTGGAGTAGAAGGTGTTGCTCTCCCGCCAAAAATAATCCGTGTTGATGTCTGCCAGAAACGCGTCGCGTGTATTGACGTGCAGCAAGAAGAGTCACGTGATTTGCTCAGCAGCAAGATGAATTTATCCGAAATAGATAGCCGACTTCATTGCTTCGGGAGTTTGAGCGACTCACCATCACCCTCTTTCGCCAACCGACCCTCGCCTGTGCTCGTCGTCCAGTGTCCAAACCAGTCAGCAGATGATTCAGGGTGCAGCATCACACGGACTTTGCGGTCGTACCTTGCAGACGAGAGAAGGACAGAGAGCCTTCGTTGGACTCGGCCGATACGAAACGCGGTACTCCGGTGCGATTAGATCTTCGCTTCAGGTGGAAAACCAGAGTAGAGCTGTCATCTCCGGATTCGATGACCTTAACTGCTGGTCCAAGGTTACCAAATAGCAGCGCCCACCGTCTATGGAGTCAATGTGCTCAGACGGACTTCTTCTTATGATAGGACTGATAGGACGTTCGACGCCGATCATGCTGCTGGGGCTGCGACGCGGCATTGTACACCACCAAAGTCTCCTTCCTGATGAATTCCGCTACGGCCGGCGGTTCAATGGTTCTCTTCTTTCTGTTGCTTCTCTGACAGACAGCTTCTTCAATGACTCACTCTCACAGCTGGAGGCGAGGCGAGGTAATTGGAGCAATCCTTGGAACATGCATGCAACTGCTTGCGTCTGGCAGCTGGCTGGATCTTGCCTGCGTTTGCTTCCCTGCGCCACCTGTTCATCTGCTCTGCTCTGCTTTGTCAATCCACATGGGTCCCAGCTGCCCTTCCTCCCTTCACGGAACGAACTTAAGCGCGTGGTCTCCTTCTCTACTCTCTCGAGCTTCTCTATCTTCCTTCGCCCATCCCACTCCTTCCTTCCCAATCTTCCATCTCCCAAGTCCGCCCATACAAGATCTTTCAACGCCCATCGCACGTGGTGAGTCTAGCTTTGGAATGTTCTCTGGTACAAGGCCGGCGGGTTTCAGATCAGATCGGAGTTTGGGCGACCGCACAAGGAAATTGGGCTGAAAATGTATCTGCTTTTTGGTCCACAGCGAGCGAACGGGGATCGGCATCCATCCTACGACCTGACCACCATCGACTGCTACTCTTCGTGACTCCCAGCTGCTCTTCCTCTTCCTGCTGCTGTTGTTGTTGGCGCGTCTCTCTTCTCTCTGCTGCTGACGACGGATCACCACACAAAAAGGATAGGCTGTGATATTCATCAACCTACACACGCGACTTTATCACCCAGTCCTTTCCTCGCGATGGCAGCATCATCCACATCCTCATCTTCATCATTAACACCACCAGCACAGTCCAACAACGCATCACTCCCCATGACAACATCAGGCGGACACTCCACTTCCTCAGAACAGGGCTGGATCTGCCAGAACTGCGGGAAAATATTCGCTCGTGAAGATCTATTACGAAGACATCTGGCAAGAGAAGCACGCGCCCTCGCTCAACCTGCCCTCGACAGGCAGAAGAGCTGCTACGAATGCGCACGATCAAAGGCAAGATGCGATCTAGAAGTACCCTCCTGTGGACGATGCAGGTCCAAGGGAAAGAACTGTGTACGTCTCTTCTCTCTCGTCCTCGAATTCTTATGGAATGTTACTGACTCTCTCTTAAAATGCCGCTTACATAGACCTACGCACCTCGCTCAGGCAACCCAAATGTCCGACGCGCACGCGCTCAGGGTATTCTCTCCATCACCTCCGAACCCGCCTCACAATCTGGCCCATCCTCACCCGCCCTACCTCCCCTCTCCCACTTCGCACACGGGGCTCCCCATCAACATCAACATCACCACCACCACCCTCAACATCAACTCGATCACATCCAATCACAGCCTTTCTACCCGCACCCTTCTTCCACCTCGTCCGGTTCTATGCCTTCTCTCGCTCAGGAATTCGTTCCTACCACCTCTCACTCTGTCCCTCCTTGGCCCGCACAATCTCCCTACATGATTCCTGCCAGTCAGCAACAGCCGAACATCCACCACCACCACCACCATCATCAGCCCCACCCACATCACCTCCAAGCCGGCGGCCCACCACATCATCATCACCACCAACCACAACATCCGCACCAACACTTCCGTCACGAGTCAATAGGAGGCGCGTCTGGCTATGAGTCCGAAGAGAACTCCATCGCACCCTATGTTGGACCCAATGACGGCACATCAGCAGCACCTTCCAATGGATGGTTAGACGCCCTCAGTCACATCCGAGCACACCGAACCATGAGCGTCTCTACGACTGATAGCATCCACACCTCCAGCACACACGGTACCACCGACGCACCCCAACCTCCTCCCGAGTTCGGCTCCTCGTCCTCCTCGATGAGTCACGGGTCAAACTGTGCTGACTACCAGCAACAGCCACAGCAGCATCCGCATCAGGTCGGATTCGTACCACCCACCCGCACAGACTCGCCTACTTCCTTCGCTCATCTCACAGACCACTACCAACAACAACAACAACAACAACAACAACAACAACAACAACAACAACAACACTCCAACTCCTCAGGCTCATCAACTTCCTCCTCTGCCGTGCCCCACGCATCGTACCACCCCTCCGCACCCGTCTTCCCACCACCAGGCAGCTCAACACAACAGCCTTATCGTCGTCGGACCACAGGTATCGTCACCGACCTTGACCGATCAAGGGCTGGGTATGATGAACGCGATGAGGGCGAGGAGACGCCTGTTGCTGGACCGGGTCTGGGCGGGCATAGGAACAGTTTGGGCGGTGGAGGAGGAGGTGGGGAGCGCTATGATGAGGGTTCGAATGGAGAATCAGCGGCTGAGGCGGGGAACAACGCGAATGGGTTGGCTGCTACTGCCGCTGCTTTACTCAGGACTCGACACGCCCTTGATCCTCGGACGCAGAGCTTCTCAGGACCCAGTGGGACGGGACAGGACGCGCCGGGATCTACAGGAGGAGGGGGAGGGAGCGCGTTCCAGAAGTCGGCTTCGGTTGGGATGTTTGACCTTGCTGCCTTTGGATCTTCGAACACGAACGGCGGAGGAGGAGAGGCGAGCTTGCTCAGTCCTTCGTCACATTTACGTCCGAATTCGGGCTCGACGAGCGCGAAGCTTAGGAACTTGCCTTCGTTGAATACTTCGGATACGATTCGGAATTCGGGGTTGGGAGGGGGAGCGCCGGGAGCAGGTGGGAGTGGAGCTGGGAATGCGGGACCTGGCTTGAACACCGCTTTACGTTCGGCCATCTTCAACAGTCTCAATACGGCTGATATCTCGCGTTGGTTGGAGGAACCCGTCATAGCGTCGCCTCTGTACCGCATGGGCCCATCGTTCACGTTCAGTGGAGAGTTTGGAGAACCAGATCCCAGTTTGATGGGCCTGGATCCTCAGAACTTGATGGGTCTTGACTCGATGGGTCAGCACCAGCTTGGAGTAGCTGGGGGGGACGGCGTCGGGATCACGATGGGTGATGTACATGTTGATTCGGGGGCGAACAGTTTGGCGGATATGACGGCTGCGTTGTCGACTGTTCCTTCTGCCGAGTCTGTGGGTGGGCATTCGCAGCCGCAGCCGCAACAGGAGCAGGGCAGTGGGTATGGAGGGGATGCGCAGATGAAGGGCGCGTTTGATTCTGCTCCCCCGTCGATTGGACAACATGCTTCGACGGGTGCTCTACCCCAGCAGACCGAGCCTCTACACCAACTCCCGGGTGAGGCTGTAGACGCCGCCTCTGATCGACCGGTCATCAACGCTCTGCAGTGGTGGAACATCACCCAAGCCTCGCCCTCGCTCCCCCACGCCTTCGTAGAAGACCTAGCCCGCTCCTGCGCCTCCCACTTCCTCTCCTACCCGGCCCTCCTCGTACTCGCAGACCCCACCGCGCCCGTCCCACCGTTCATGCACCGTGCCTGGCTGGCCTTCCTCCGTCCGCACACCCCGCGGGCGCTCGCTGTTGCTCGAGTCCTGTTGGCGGGACATCATGTGCGGTTGCCGACGAGTGAGGATGTGGTTTGGACGCAGATTGCGGGGGAGGTTGCTGATTTGGTCAGGAATGCCGAGGGGGAGATTCGGGCGCATCGGGAGGCTCAGTCTATGCGATTGAGTTTGCCGGCTGCTGTGCTTGGTGGTGGAGTATCCCTTCCGGGCGGCGGTGAGGAGGCAGAAGGAGAGAACGCGAACGCGTCGACATCGGGCGTACCGATCGCCACGCCGGAGGACGAACGCGCGTGTCTTGCTTTCTCGTCCGCTTCTGCGCTCTGGTTCTACATTGTGCTCATCATCTTATCGGACGAGCCTGCGTCGGGTCGACATGTCTCGATGGACTTGCTCCATGCGGCGCTGTGTACGTTGTCGGAGATGGCGAAGGTGCTTGCGAAGCGGGTTCAGGAGCTTGATGAAGTTGAGAAGGCGTGGAAGGCTCAGGAGGGTGGGAAGGGACGGCAGGAGCAGCAGCGCAGTCAGTCGATGGCGGACAAACAGGCGCGTCTCTACCGATTCGGATATACCGAGACGCTCCGCCGGACCGCCTTCGCATGCTATGCGCTCCTAGTCCTCCAGCGTTTCCGCGATGGAGCGGCGGAGTTGCAGATCCGATTGGGAGCGAGTGCTGAGATTGTGCTTGGTTTGGGATTGCCGGCTCCTGCTGGGGTGTTTGAGGCTGGGGCGAGTCCGCAGTGGGAGAGGGCGGGGGATAGTGTTTGGGAGACGTTGAAGGGGAAGAGGGATGATGACCTGGGTACTGCTGGGGAGGACGCGTCGGCGGTGGCGGGTCATCGTGGGACCGGCAGCGCCGGGGACGGATCATCAGAACAAGAACGGCCCTCCCCGCGCGGTACGGAGCTTTCTGCGCGGTATACGCTCCGGGACGTGTTGGATGCGCGTGCTAAAGCTGGTGCGTCGTCGTCTGGGACCTCGGGGACGGGGATGTGTCCTCGTATGGCGGCTTACCTCGAGTATGCGGATGGGTTTACGCATGTCTGTCTTGCGGTTGCGTTGGCGCTTGATGGGGATTTGGCTGGGGCGGGTGGGAAGGATGTCATGATGGAGTGATTTATTCGTTGCTGTGCTTCAGCGATTGGGGGGGGGGGGGGGGGTCTTCGTTAATTTATTTCACATGCTCGGAAGCTCCAATCTCTGGGTCGCGGGTCCTTCATATACAAGAGGAACGACACGACGAATGGCCGCCGCCGCGGAGAAGATGGACGGGGATGCGTTCGCCCAAGGTCGTTCCGCATCCCTTCCAATCTTTATTCTGCGGAGGGCCCTATTGCAGCTTGCAACTCCTCGACCCCCGCCCAGCTTCTTCCTTCTTCCTTTCCCCCCCTCTCTCTCTCCCTGCCGGGCTTCCTGAAATGTTCTCATACACTTGATTCGGAATTCGTTGCGGCGGCGCTGGTTTGGGATACGAATGTCGACCTCTCTTACCCTACTCCCGCTCCATACATACTCGCACATACTGCTTGCTTGCTCCCCTTGCCACCCCCTTTTCCCTGTGTTTCTTATGTGCCTTTCCTTCTCTATTCAAACGGACATTTCATATCATTGCTCCTAATCTGTCAAGGCTCCGGTGGATGGACGGTGAACGGGAAAGAAGGGATCTTGACCTCGCCAGGGACGCTTGACTCTCTCGACCTTTCACTCCATCAACTCTCCCAGCGCGCAGTCAGCGGACCAAAAGAGAAGGAAAGCAAAGAAGAATGAAGGTCTCTTCACGACCCGTCCAGCGTCCGCTCCTCCAGCGCCCGTTGGACTTGTTCTACGTTATCTTCTTGAGCTTCCACTTGCTTGCGAGTTTGCTTGTTGATGGTGCGTTGCTTTCTTTCTTCTCGAGGGGGGGGGGATCTCGCGTCGCTGACGGACGATCGTTCTTCTTTTCTTTCCCATCGACAGGTCAGACGTTCTACCCGTCCAGCTGGGTACCCTCAGCTCTGGTCAAAGTGAAGGCTGGTACGTATTTCGATCCATTCGTCACGTCCGGCTTTGCAAGGCATGTTTGAAACGCTCTTTCCCTTTCAACCAGACTACCTGCGCGACTCGAACGACCCGCTCATCGCCAATGCTCTCGCCCCGCAATACGTCTGGTTCTGGACGGCCATGGTGCTCGAGTTCGTCGTCCAGGTTCCGAGCTTTGCGTTGGGAGCTTGGGCTTTGGCTCGGGGTGAGTTTTTGTTCTGTGGAACACCCCCCCCCCCCCAAGGTGGTGAAGGAACGTAACTTACTGGAAGCACTCCTCTGTGTAGATGATCGACGGTTCTACCCGCTCTTGATCGCCTATTCGAGCTGTGGTGAGTTCTGCCCCCCGACTCTATCCATCCAGCGCCTCATGCAGATATGTAGCCGTGCGTGCTTAAGGACAGACTTCACTGATCTCTCACTTGAATGTCTCTCTCTTTTCTCCAGCATCGGTGACGACCCTCCAATGCCTCCTCACCGTCCTTCTCGGCCCGGAACGCAAGACGCTCTCCGCCGAGAACTTACGAACGATCCTCGGGTACGTTCCCTTTCCTTCTCTCTCCTTAATCTTGATTTTTCGCTGAACTGGATCCCAAAACGAAAAACAGCTCCTACGTGCCCTTCTTCCTCATACCCACGCTCATGCTCGTCGACTTCACCTGGCGAGCGACGAGCATTATCATGCGGGCCGAGAGGAACGCAGCGGTGGTGGAGAAGGCGAACGCTATCAAGTCACGCTGAAGGGGGGGGGGGGGGGGGTCACCGGTCAGAGAGTCCGAAACCGTGAAAGGGGGAAGGTTCGAAGAAGGCACGTCCTTCTTATCGCCTTCCTGAATCTCTGACCCACGCTTCCCTTGCACAAGTGGCACTCATGACATGCGCGAACGAAAAAGCAAAATAGAAAATAGCAATATCGATATCGAGTAGTACATAGCTCGGCGCTTACAATGGGAGGGAGGAAGCTTGAACACGAGGGTGAACGGAGAGCGAGAGTATCTCGTATCCGCAAAATCCATGCGAGGGATTTCACGACCCAGCCTCATCCGCAAAAGCCCACGGCGTCGAAGCCTTCGCACGGTCGTACGCGCCCGGATCATGTCTTTGGACCCAGGGGTGCTGAAGCACCTTTTTGAGCGGCAGGCGATTCTTAGGCTCGAGTTGTAGAAGCTGGAAAAAAAAACAGAAGGGAAAGGGATCAGTCTAAGCTATAGTAAAAGATCTCTAGCATTGGACGAAGCATACCTGGTCGATCAGGTTCGCAACTTCTCTGCTGAAGTGACGCGGCATGTTAAAGTCTCTCCTCATGATCCGTTTGTACGTAGCCGCTGAGAAGATAGGATTCAGCAACAAGATAGGGACCCCACCATCTTCCGAGAAGGATAAACTCACTATGCGGCATGCCATACTCCTCAAAAGGCGGTCCACCTTCCAAGAACTCAAAGATCAGAACACCCAAAGCCCACAGATCAACCCAGTGTCCATGATCTTTACCCTCGACCATCTCCGGCGGCAGATAGTCGAGCGTGCCACAGAGAGTGGTGCGAGTGTTGGAGGGAGCATGTACGGACCATCCAAAGTCGGCAATCTTGAGTTCGCCGCGGATTCCGATGAGGAGGTTCTCGGGCTTGATGTCCCGGTGAATTACGTGTTTGGAGTGGAGGTAGATGAGTGCGTCGGAGAGTTGGGCTGCGTACTGTAGAGTAAGGAAGAGAGAGATGGGGGGTCAGTCAGCAATCTTTGGTGCGTGTGGTCATGAGGGAAGGAGAGGGGGAACGTACTGTTGCAGCTTGCCACTCGGGAAGTCTCCGGTCTGGGATCTTGCCGAGGATGCGGTACATCTCTCCTTTACCTGCGAATTCGAGCATGAGGAAGACACGCCCGGGGTCGTGGAAGTATCCGTGCAGACGAAGGACATGCGGATGTCTACTCCCTCTCCATTCAAGTCAGTACTTCTTCATTGCCAAAGGAAAGAAAGAAGAAACTCCACTCACTTCAAATTCATCTGAATCTCGATCTCCCGCCGAAGCTGTTTTTCCTGTCCGAGGAGTTCCTTCTTGTACATGCACTTGAGAGCGATGATGTATTGGGGTGGAGCAGCGGTGCGAGCGAGGTAGACGCGGCCGTACTTGCCCTTCCCCAAGGCGCGGCCGACTTCGAAGTCGCGGAGACACCATTTTTTCGTTGGGCGGTGGTAGTTTCTGTAGTAAAATCAAGTAAAGCAAGAGGGAGTAAGCATGTAGTGTGTGTGGGTATTTGTTTTGGGGAGAGAGAGACGTACGGTGTAGCTGAGTCGAGAGCGAGTTCTTCGAGAGATTCGGCGTCCATATCCTGTGTCTGCCGTCGACCCCGAGCCTCATCACGTTCAAGCGATCCGTCATATCCACCGAGATCGACTGCATTGGACTGTGAAGCCTGTGGTTGCTGCTGCTGCTGTGCAAACTGTGGCTGTGGCTGTTGGAAGTGTGAATGAAGTTTCTGTCTTCCTACAGCGTTGAGATCGATGGTGGAGTGTATCTGGCTGGGTTGGTAAGCGGCGAGGATGTTGAGTTTGTCAGTAGATGGTTTGCGGGAGTGTTGTGATGCTGGCTGCTGTTGTTGTTGTTGTCTAGCTGAACCTTGACCTGGTACGATGGACATCTTGTTGTTGGAAGGTGGTGGTTGGTTTTCGGTGTTGAGGGAGAGTGCTGATGTCTGTCGCTCGATTGCACCCAGACGATCTGCCAGAAATGCTGATGGTGGCATGGTGAGAGCGGGTGAGGGGATGTCCGTTGATGGTTGGGAGAGGGAATGTGTTGTTGGTCGAAGCGAGTGTTGTTCTCGACGCGTCTCCCATTGCCCGATTGACGCGTCGCGCTGAACCATCACGTGATTCCAAAACACAGACTGCTGCAGTGCCTTGTTGAAGAAACGCTCCGAGGTTAGCAAGTGGCCCCGATCCTGCAACCTCCACATTTGTAAACATCAACCCCTGTCTCTTCTCTCTCAACTCTCTCCTCCTTCACTTCCACCTTCACTTCTTATCCTCAAACACCCTCAAGTGCAAGAAAGAAATGGATCCCTATAATCAGTACGACCCACGCAGGGCACAGTCACCCGCTCACCAGGTCCCATACGAATACCCAGGATACGACGCATACCAGCAACCACAACAACAGCAACAGCAACCACCACACGGACACGCGCCTCAGCTCAGTCACAGCTTCTACAACCAGGCAGCTGCCGTGCTCGGACCCACCCCATCACAGACACCACAACCATTTATCCAACCGCACGCTCCTCTCCCACCCGCAACACCCGGTTTCAACGACACTTGGCACACCCAGGGACCCTCACATGCACAGCTACCCTCCTACAACCAGATACCCGCCATCTACGTACCCGGCGGACAGACTCATGAAGAGGAGGACAACGATTACGACGAAACCGGCGCGCTCGTAGCTGGGCTCGAGAAGTCCATCTACCCGGACGACCATGCAGAAGGCTCCACTGCCGTCGGTTCCATCAACCCAGCCCAGCCCACCTCGCATGCAGATGGATCAGACCACCCAGCAGAAGACGCAGAAGATGATGAGAAGGACTATCTCTATCGCTCCGGTATGGCGGCTGTCATAGAGCAGTACGGCACAGCCGAAGTGAAGAACTATGGCGCTGGGGACACCTACGACTTCCCTGATGACGAGGGTGACAACCCTTACCGCACACGCGACAAGGCTGGCGACGACGAGCATGACGGAGCATCTTCCTCTGGAAGCTCTACCTACCGCATGCGAAACACCTACGGCTACAAATCGCCTTACGCCGAAGTGGACACGGAGGAAGGAACAGCAGCAGCAGAAAGCATGCACGGCTACGACACCCAGCACTTCGGACCTGCACCCGCCCAAGGCGCCCAACTCCGTCGTCACAAAACTAAGAAGAACGTAGCTCTCACTCAGGGTAATCTCGTCCTTGACTGTCCGGTTCCTACGAAGCTGCAGAGCTTTTTGAGTAGGAGGGGCGAGGACGAGTTTTTGACGATGCGGTATACGGCTATTACGTGTCCGCCGGATGACTTTCCGACGAACTCGTTCAGTTTGAGGCCATCGCTCGCTGGACGGCATACGGAGCTTTTCAGTGAGTCTAAGCGAACGCGTCTGTGATTCACGTTTTTTTTTGGAGGCACCTTGCTGACACGCGTGCGGTTGTTCCTCAGTTGCTGTCACGATGTACAACGAAGACGAAGTCTGTGAGTTTGATCCCCTACGCGGCGCGTCTCCGCCCTCCACATACTGACCGCATCTCCCTATGCTCCTCTTCCTTTGGGAAAAAAACAGTGTTCACCCGCACCCTCCACGGCGTAGCCAAGAACATCGCCCACCTCTGCTCCCGACACAAATCACGCACCTGGGGTCCCGACGGCTGGAAGAAGGTGGTAGTCTGCATCATTGCCGACGGTCGGAAGAAGGTCCACCCGCGCGTGTTGGACTGTCTGGCTGCGTTGGGGGTCTATCAGGAAGGAGTGGCGAAAAACATGGTCAATGGGAAGGTTGTTCATGCGCATCTGTATGAGTGAGTTTTGATTCAAGACACGCGTCGCGTGTTTCTGTTTTGACTGAACATTTTTGGGTTTTCCGGTTTTGAAGGTACACGACGCAATTGTCTATTGACTCTCACTTGCAGTTCAAAGGTGCCGAGCGTGGGCTGGTCCCCATGCAGATCATCTTCTGTCTCAAGGAGAAGAACGCGAAGAAGATCAACTCGCATCGATGGTTCTTTGTGAGTTTTTCTTATACCCAGACAACTCATTTTGTTGGCAGCCCGCTGATCGGATCTCTCCGCTTTTACAGAACGCGTTCGCACCCGTCTTGCAGCCTAATGTCTGCGTGTTACTTGATGTTGGTACAAGGCCAGAAGCCAAGTGAGTACTCCCACCCCCCACAGCACCGCGTCTTTTTTTGGGTTTCAACAAACGCTAAATTGCGACTATTGTGTTCCGTTTGCCGACAGATCGATTTACTACCTGTGGAAGACTTTCGACTTGAATTCGAACGCGGCAGGCGCGTGTGGCGAGATTTGTGCCGATACGAAGGGGAAGTGGGGCATTGGACCGGCTTTGTTGAATCCACTCGTAGCAGCGCAGGTGAGTAGTTCCACTCTTGCACCCGCGTCTTTTACAGACGCAAAACTGATCTCTCTCTCTGCTACGCTGCGCGTACCTTTTTGTAGAACTTCGAGTACAAGATCTCGAACATCCTCGATAAGACTACGGAGTCTGTGTTTGGGTATATTTCTGTCTTACCCGGCGCGTTCTCGGCGTACCGGTACATTGCGCTGAAGAATGATGAGTACGGGATGGGTCCGCTCGCTTCGTACTTCAAGGGAGAGGCGTTGCTTGGTGATGAGGCGGATGTGTTTACGAGTAATATGTGTGAGTGTATTTCTTCCTGGTTTCTGTGCGGTCGGAGAGGTGGAATGCTGACGTTTTCTTCATGTGGGATGGGGAACTACAGACCTTGCTGAGGATCGTATCTTGTGTTTCGAGCTTGCTGCGAAGCGTGGGTCGGACTGGGTGTTGAAGTACGTCAAGAACGCGCGAGGCGTTACCGATGGTACGTTTTTTTTGTGACTCAGAGCGGCTGTTGTGTACGCTTTTCAAAGAGCTCAACCATTTCGCGCAACTTATTTTTTTTCCAGTTCCGGACACTCTACCGGAATTCATAAGTCAGCGCCGGCGCTGGCTTAACGGCTCCTTCTTCGCAGCCATCTACGCCCTCTATCACACCCGCCAATTCACCCAATCCGGCCACAACAGCTGGCGCAAGGCCGTCCTCGTCCTAGAGTCCTTCTACAGTCTGATCAACCTGGCCTTCGCGTGGTTCGCGTTGGGGAACTACTACATCTTTTTCCGGATCTTGACGGCTTCGTTGGAGGCGCCTGTGTTTGGGTTGAACCATATTGGGCTTTTCAATGTGGTGGTGCAGTACATCTATTTGGGGACTGTGGTTGCTTGTTTCATCTTTGCGATGGGTAATCGGCCGCAGGGGTCGAAGTGGAAGTATTTGGCGGCGGTGATCATCTTTGCGCTTTGTGAGTTTCTTTCTGGGCGCGAGTATGTTGGAGCCGCGAAGCTGTTGATTGCTGACCTCGCTGCCTGTGGTTTCCTCGTATCCTTCTAGTGACGATCTACATGATGACGGCTGCTATCTTGTGCTTCGTTCGTGCGGTGCACAATGTCCACAATGCGATTTATGCTCAGATGGTGGTCAGCGTCTTGGCGACGTACGGTGTTTACCTGATCGCGTCGTTGATCTCGTGCGACCCTCTTCACTTGCTTACGAGCTTTGTGCAATATGTGTTGTTGGCGCCGACGTACATCAAGTGAGTTTGGTTCGACCTTTTGGTCGTCGTTTGCTGGGACTGAGGACTGACGGCTGTTTTTCTTTACCCTTCTTACTCTGTTACAGCATCTTGAACGTGTACGCCTTCTGCAGTGAGTGGTTTTCAACGCTTTGTGTTGCTTGCGATGTCAAACTGACACAATCTCTTTCCCTTCTTTGAACCATTTTAGACTTGCACGATTTCTCATGGGGAACCAAGGGGTGAGTATCCAGTTCCGTGTTTTGTACCAGCTATAGTGTACAGCTTCACTGACTTGTATTTTCTTCCAGCGAACTCACCGTGTCCAACGATCTCGGAGCGGTCAACTCGACCGGCAAAGGTGTCGTCGAGATTGCGCTTCCCACCTCCCAACTCGACATTGACGCCGCTTACGACGAGGCTCTCATGAAACTCCGTACCCGACCCATGATCATCAAGGGCGATGCCAGTCGGGAGGAGAAGGATGCCAGACAGATGGACTACTACAAGAACATCCGTACGAACGTCGTCCTTGCCTGGGCGCTCTCGAACGGTATCTTGGCGGCTTTCATCTTGGGCGGGGACAATACGGGCACCTTTGATCCTGCGTCGGGGACGACGAGGAGTAAGGTGTTCATGATTGTTGTGCTTGTGTTCGTTGGTGGGATGAGCTGTATTCGGTTCATCGGATCGACGACGTACATGCTCATTCAGCTCATCAGTGGATGACGGACGACCAAGCGGTAACAAATCTTTGCCTCGACTGGCCGCTTCGAAACCTTCGATTCGGTATCTTTCACGCTATTTCTTTACGCCGCCTCCCCTTTTATCTTCCGGCTAATCTTACGTGACGACGACGACGACGAAACGAGAACGACTTCCTGCGATTCCCTTTCCGCCGCCCTGTCTATAACGAACCCTTTACCCGCCCTTGGCTCGAACATCACACACACAAAAAGGACAATTCACGATCTCAAGAACCCAAGCCCTCCCCCTCGCGGAAGTACCGCTTTCTCTTCGCCTGTAACGATATCTCGGAACGATCGGTCATTCGATGACCATCAACCCTTTCCCAAACGGTCTCCTCAACTTTTTGTCTCGTCTCCTCGCTTCTTGGATTTCCCATTTTCCTACTATCCTCTATCCGATCTTCCCATGTTTCCAAGTGCTGAACGCTGTCCTAAGTCCTTTACTTCCCTCCTCATGTATGCTTTCAGTCGCACCTCGTCTCTTTTTCGTCTCACAACCCAAATTTTTGTCTCGTTCTCAGCTGCTTCCCTCGCCTGAACGTTGTGCTGCTAGCACCACCTTGTGTGATATGTAGAACAGAGAAGATGAAGGGCATCTCATTTTGCCTTCTTGCGATTCCGGATTGCGTTGAGGTAACGTTTGTTTGTTACAGGCATTCACTGAATGGATGTTGTTCACCACGATGTCGAATCACGATCGATAACCTGAGTGTCGCATGATGTGATCTCAGGCAGGAGGAGCCTTCTTCTGGTCTCGCCCATCTCCTCGCTTCCCTGGGCGTCGGTGAAGGCTTTCACGCGTTGATAGAACTGCGAGGCGGAGAAATGAGTAAGGTAAGAAGGAAGCCTTTTTTTGAGCCGTATCCGAACCGGGAAGACTCACAGCGTTCTCGACGAACGTTCCACTCGCTCCGGCGAGCGGCTTGCCATTCCTTTGGCAACTGGAGGAGCAGATAGGTAGTAATCATAGTTTCAGAAGCGTCATTCTGGGTTGGGGCGACACCCAGTAAGTTGGAGACATGGGCCGGAGATGGACTCGCCTGTGTGCATGCTTCCTATGGACCATGATGATAGGCATGAGTGAGCTCGACAGACTTAGTATCCACTTGTCCGAGCATGTTCTCTCTGATATTCTGTCCGTGGCGATACTCACCACCAGATGATCCTGTCAGCGAGAAGGAGGGAAGGACATGTAGTGTCAGAAAGTAGTGAGGAAGTAGTCAATTTTCTCACGCGAATTACAAACGTACTCGGGAACCTTAATCTCCGTCTGCTTCACGTTCTCGACCGCAATGACTGTCGCGATGTGGTGGGAGAATAAGCAGTCAACAAGATGAGGCTGGCAGTGATCAGTAAACCGCTTTCGTCGACTCACACTTGTGGCAAACATGGCCTGGTGCACATAACGGAAAACGTTCAGGTCAGCCGATCGACTCAAAAGAATTCAGGAACTTCCAGGTCGACTTACATCGTCCTTCTTTGATCGTCTCCTTCTCGAACGGCCGAATGTCTTTCTTGGGTCGTTCCACCGTCCGGAACGCAATGGGCGGGGCGAACGGCTCACCCGTCACTGCACTGATACCGTGTGTGTACTGCATGTGGTAGTTGTACTACGTTTCACAGAGCTTGTTTTCAGCACGCAGATCTTTGCACTGTCTTTGTCAATTTATGCTATAGATACTTACCGAGGACTGCTTGATCTTGAAGAATCTCTCCTCTCCGCTTTCCCAGCTGGAAGAGCCACGGCGACGGTGAGTAACCGCTTACATGGCTTGTGGTAATAACCATCGAGCGTGCCTCACCAGACGGGACAGAGACCTAAATCAGGACAAAATGAGTAAGACAGAAGATCAAAGACACTGTATTCCATCCCGGCGGCTCGGCATTGTAGCTCACCTTCTTTTATCATTCCTTGCCCTCGTATGTACCGCGGTGCGTACAGATTTAGCAGGGACGGCGGCTCCTTGTACATGGATCTCTTCGGTACCTTGATCCCCGTTACAGCTTCCTTCTTGACCTCTTTATCGAAGCTGACATCCGAAAGAGAGGAGTGAAGAAAACTTAGTACCCCGTCTCTGCTAGCGGCAGCACGTTATCTATGCCATCTACTCACGATCCAGCTGTAGACCCGCCAAAGATACGCTCTCTCATCCTCCTAGGTAGCGAGCTTGGCACGTAGAACCTCTGATAAAGCAATGGATACGAGTCATCGAACGTCATCGACGATGGGAAATTCCTTCGTTCTTCAGAAACGAGGAATGACGTTCTAGTCGAAGTGTCGGCGGGCGGAGCGCTTGATGAGGCTCTTTTGCTACCACCATTCGAACGAGTTACGACGCCCTGTCTGCTCGAGCTGGGTTGTTCTTCTTGTTCGTCGTCTGATGATAATGGTGAGAGCGGAGATGATGGTGCTGGTGATTCATGATTGACATTCTCACCCTGCCCCTCCTCGAACGACGACGAGGGTTGCATGCTAGACTCCAAGCGAGTTGAACAATCCTCCTCTCCTTCATTTACTTGAGTTTTGTCACCGGTTGTGGCATCTTCATCGCCGTTGTCCGTCGTCGGCGGACTTTCCCCCGTCGTTCTGAGCGAAGCTAGAACCTCTGCGGCTTTCTCCATCATCGAGCGACTGTTTGATGTCGACGACGACAAGCTCAGGTCGCTGAGGGGTCCGATCTCTTGAGGACCATCCGAAGAAATGTTGTGCTCAGCCATGTCGCTCCTGCCCGCAGCTCCGACTTCGGCTGCACCTTCGTTGCTCTCAGCTACGGTTTGTTGATGGCCGTACGCAGCTCCTTCTGACCTGTAAACGATGTCTTGATGGCGCTGCAAGGATGTAAGTGCACAATGTTGTCTTGTCTCTGCAGTACCGGCAGTCGATCTCGTTGCCGAGATAGGAGCGTAGGAGCGCGATGAACTTGCTCGTGAGCGCTGGGAGAGAGCGTGTGCATGTTTTTCGAGATCATCATGACTGTGCGAGCGGTGGGCGTTCGGTCTACCGTTACCTCCAGCGATCTTGATCGTGTGATCTGGCCACTTGATGATGAGTCGCCGCCGAGGCTTCGGGACTTGCTGCGACCCGTTCTCCTTCAATGGCTGACAAACGGAGGCCCGGCGTTGCTGATCATCTTCGGAAGAAGCTTGAGTGATTGTTTGAAAGGCCGTCTTGCCCTGCTGAGCGAATGGACTTGGTCCTGATGGACCAGGTAGTTCGTTCACACCGTCAATTCTCGTCCTTGCTCGTTTTCGTGCCGGACCCAAGCTGGGTGATGGGGGTTGCATATAGCCTGCTGAGGGGCCGAGGTCTCCTTCATCATGCGCGCGCGGCGATGAAGGCTGATTTGGCTGACCGCGTCCGTTTCCATTGGAGTTCTGTTGCGGTCTCGTGTGAGTAAGATACCAAAGAGCGTTCCTGTATATGCCCTGTGAACTCACCATGCTTGGGTAAGCATGATCCTGAATAAATGCGCATATAACGGTCAACAACGTTATTCATGAGTCTTCCAGAGTGTTGTTACTTCAATGAGTAAGGAACGACTCACAGTACTGGAATGAAATATCTGCTCAGGATGAACAGCTCCGAAAGAAGGAGGTCGTTGTCGCACCAGATCCGCCTGTACTCCTACACGAGGCCACCAAGGATAAGCAAGGTCGAGCGCCTGGCCCGCACCGCCCCCAAGCTGCGATCGACTCCGCAGCATGATCGACGGGCTGAGCATAGAACCTCCAGCATGAGAAGCAGTGGAAACGTTCGGAAAACCACCACCGCCGCCATTCCCGCTCAATCTGACGCTTGAGCCGGACAACTCGTTCGAGGTATGATAAGGTGAAGCTGCAGGTATCGGAGCGTTCGAGGCTCCGGGGACAGCAGGTAGAGTGCCCAAACCCATGTTCATGCTGAGGCTTCGGATCGAAGTGAAGCTGGCGGAACGCTGCATGACGGTATCTCGACGCGACCGCAATGGAGTCCTCTGCATGTCGACTCGCTGTGCGCTCCTTTCGACGGCTGGCGAAGCAATAGGATCCGTCTGCTCTGCTTCTCGTATACGAATGGGAGAAAGGGTCATGGAGAGTGGCGGCAGAAGCCCCGTCGGTGGCTCAAATCCCGAATCGTCAAGCTCGTCTTCCTCATCACTGTAATGCTCGCGAAACTCCGGGAGCTGCTGATGGGAAGTACTGCTTGTTGCCCAAGGTAGATGTGGTTGCAGGCTTGTGTGAGTTGACCAGCCGGCTCCGTTGAGGTCAGGTACGAGTGGCTCGTCGCCGTTCGTGATGCCGTCGATTTCCTCATCTTGCGACTCAGTTGAGGGCCAGAGTTCGGGAAGACTGCGAGGGACCTCAGCGTCAAAAGCTGAAGTTCCGTTCATGGGAAAGGACTCGTTCATGCTCTGCTGCTGTTGGGCCGCTATAATTCTGGGAAGTTCATCTTGCAGCTCGTCATGCTCGACTTGCTGGGTTCGTCCCGTGGTCAGTTCGAGGGGAGGCAAGAGCATAGCTGGAGCCGGGATGCCTGAGCTCCACCAGGGTGAGTAGCTGACGGGGTGATGTTCGTCGTGCATTCCTCCGTTCCGAATTCTGAGCGCGCCTGTGCCAATGACAGAGTCGAGCTTGGCTGAAGGGGGACGGAGGTGGAAGGCTCAGTGTGTGGCGTCTTCGTGCTATGCTATATGCTAGTTGAGTTGACGGGGAGCGGTGGGTGGCGGAACGATGCGGTCGGCAGAGAATAAGTAAAGAAGAAGGAGAAGGAACTGAGGCCAGTCAACCTTGGTGGTGGCAGGCGTGTGGGTCAGAAGCAAGATCTGTGTCAGTGGAGGGAGGGTGGATGTATGCGCATTCAGTCCGAAACGTGGAAGTCAATCGCCGACTCAAGTGAATCAGAGACACTCAATCCACAACGACTCTCACTCTTCCTGCGTTGTCCGACGCGCGACGCAGCGCTCACCCAAAGTATGAAATCCAAAGCAGTGGGCAAGTTTGCTTTGACTGTTCTCTGGTCTTTTCTTCGGCCAGATGCCAGCTTTGAACGTGGTCAATGGGCACTTGAACTGAGGCGGCTATATGCAAGTCAGTGTGGAGCGTGGGAAATTCATAGTTACACATCTTCCCAACACCAGTCGACCCCAACGGTGCACTTGAAAAAGACCAACATCAACCTTCTTGGCCTGTTCTGAGTATGCACAGGTGCCGACATACATCACCGGTACCGTCTGTATGCCAGTAACGTGGTAGACCTTGAACAACATTCACCATGACATTAAGTTACGATGAAGGGATAACAACTTGAAGTCAAGAAAGGTCCGCTGTTCATAGATGTTGAAGGTCCAGGAAATTGTTCAGAGGGTGGTGAAGGGACGGAGGAGGAGAGAATAAATTTAGGAGGAGGGATGGACGGGTCGTTCAGCACTCGGACTTGCTAGCGTTCATCCAGAGACCGCCAGAAGCAAACGTGTGAAGGTTTGGCACACTCCGGAAGATTTCCTGGTAGACAAAGCGAGACGGCTCGCTGGGGCCGTGGACGAAGCGGCTGAGGAGACCCTACTTGCACGCACTTCTTGTTCGAGCACCTTTGGGTCGCAGTGTCGCAGTACTCGATGGTGCTTCGGCATGCTCCACCTAAGGTCGCTCTGCCTTACAGCCGAAGTAGTCCGCGTCTCGAACTGAAAATGCCGACCCTTCGATCAAGCGCACAGCCGTTACCTACATCGAGAACGCTCCCAACAAGATGTACCGCGTCACCAAGGGTATGGCCCCCGTCATCCTCAACCTCTGCACCCGTAACAAGACAGCCGAGACAAGTCGTAGCCTCGAAGCGGACGTTGAGGAGTTTGCGATGCGTGGTCTTCGTGCTCTTGCGGTTGCGTTTGAGGAGGTTCCCTCGGGCGACAAGGACGCTGAGGGCGAAGGTTATGAGCTCATTGGTCTTCTCTCCATCTTCGACCCTCCGCGCTCGGACACCAAGGCTACGCTCGATGCCGCTCAGGCTTTGGGTGTCAGCGTCAAGATGATCACGGGTGACCAACTTGCCATCGCCAAGGAGACCGGTCGTCGATTGGGCCTGGGCGACAACATGTTCGGAGCCAAGGTCTTGCGGGATGGGAACGTTCCTGCTGGACTTCCTTACACCAGCTTGGAGGATATGGTTCTCAAGTCGGACGGATGGGCAGGCGTGTTCCCCGAGGACAAGTTTGCGCTCGTCAAGATGCTTCAAGGAATGGGACACATGACTGCTATGACTGGTGACGGTGCGAACGATGCTCCCGCTCTCGCTCGAGCCAACTGTGGTGTTGCCGTCGAGGGAGCCACGGACGCAGCCAGGTCCGCGGCCGACATCGTCTTGACCGAGCCTGGTCTCTCGACTATCGTCGAAGCTATCACCCACTCCCGAATCATCTTCCAACGGATGCGGAATTACTCGATGTACGCGTGTGCGATCACTATACGTATCACTGCCGGCTTCTTCATCCTCACCGCGGCCTTCAAGTTCTCGTTCCCTCCGTTCCTGTGTCTGATCCTGGCCTGCCTGAACGACGGTCTTCTCCTGCTCATCTCGAAAGATCGCGCTAAACCGTCGCCCAAGCCGGACTCGTGGCGTCTTTCGGAGATTTTCGCGTATGCGACCGCGTTCGGCCTGTACCTGACCGCCCAGACCGTCGTGTTCTTCACCCTGGTCTGGAAGACGAACTTCTTTGAGGACAACTTTGGTCTGCCGTCGTACAAGGCCGATGTCAACATGGGCGAGCTCCACTCGGCTGTTTATCTGCAGACGGCGATCGCGGCTCAGGCTTTGATCTTCGTTACCCGGTCTCGAGGCTTCTCGTGGCTGGACCGACCCAGTGTGGCGTTGATGGGTGCCTTCGTGATCGCACAGGTCGTAGCATCTGTTTTGGCATGCTACGCTGACTGGCCGTTCACAGCAATACGCCCGATAACCAAGGAATGGATGGGCGCGATCTGGATGTGAGTATTTGAACCGCTTTCTATAAGAAGAATTTCATGCTGATTTCCCCATTCTCCTCGTCACAGCTTCAACATCATCACGTATTTCCCCCTGGACTTCATCAAGTTCTTCGTCCGCTACCTCCTCGAGACCTTCCAGACCGAGTCCAAGCCCAAGGAGAACATCGAGTACCTCGCTCGGACAAGCACCATCGGCGAGTCGTACTACGGTGCCCCTACTGGCTTCTTCAAGAACGCGAAGCGAAGACTGGGGTTGGGCAGGAAGAAGATTGCTGTTTCCGATGCGGAGCTGCGTCGGTTCAGCTCTGCGCAGGCACAAGAGGCGTCCCGGCGACTCTCTCGTGCGATGTAGAAGAACGCTTGTCGAAGAATTCCTCTCTCTCTCCTTTCTCTCTCTCTCGTGTTCTCTGGTCTCTCTCAATGTACAAAGATTAAAGCAATCGTTCTCTTTCTCTCTCCCGCCTCTCCTCGACCGCGACGGCGACCCCGAGACAATGTCGAAGTTCAAGTCGTCTTCCCACATCATCACACACACTACTCTCTCGTTACCAAAAAACCATCACCCGGTGTTTCCACCCACTCCCTCCCTCTCTCTCTTCTTCAATTCTCTCCAGAGCTTCGGTTAATCCAAATGTCAGGTCACTTCGCATCACTTCCCACCTCTCTCGTTGTCGTTTCGCTCTCGTGTCTGCCCGTGGCTAGCGTTGAACGTTGAACGCGGGTTGGAGCACTTCGGTGAAGCGCTGAAGGGGCAAGGCGAATGTCGTTGACCCTCAGACCGAACCCTCTCTGGTGTTCAACGGTTCTGCGGGAGCTGCGTTCCCCGTCCATGTGACAGATCGATACGATTCATTCTGCATTTCGTTCATCCTGATCCCAGTTATACACGGGGAGCCAAGCGAAAGTCGTTGCGGATCGCGCGTGTTATTCACTTCATCGAGACGACGCCTGAGAGATCGAGTAGGACACCCGGGTCAGAATCGGCAAGAAAGTTTCGATGTTTGCATAGGGGCTGAAACTCACATCGGATGCAGCTGCCGCTCTTCGTGTCGTCGATGCCCTTGTTGATCTCGTCAAGCGTAGAGGTGTGGGTCACGTACCTAGCAAAAGAACAGGAAAACATCCGTCAAGACCGGCCTGGCAGATAAGCTGGACATCATTATGAACTCACTCGTCGATCTTGAATCCTCCGTTCAGGTAGAGGTCAACCATGCCCGGAAGCTGTGTGCGGCCCTTGACACCGCCGCTGCTCGCCGGAAAGAAAGATATGGAAAATTGAGATGAGAGGAGTCCTGGGTACGGCGGTACTGCGCATCGTCATTCACTCACAATGCGGAGCCCTTCAGGGTACGACCCGTCACAACCTGGAACGGCCGGAAAGAAATTTCTTGCCCAGCAGCGGCGACACCGATGACCGTACTGAAAGCGCATGTTTTAAACGAAGAAAAGGAAGAATGAACGCTGTCAGTGATGAAAAATCTCTACACTCTACCAGATACAGGGTTAGCACTCACGCAGTGCCCCAACCCTTCATGCAGGACTCGAGCGCTGAGCGCATGACCTTCACGTTACCAGTGCAGTCGAAGCTGTGTAGATCCAAAGCGCAAGAACAAGGGTCAGTGGGTCTTTCGGCGGGTGCGTTCTCTTGGAGGGAAACGCAGTCAACGTACGTGTAGTCGAGTCCTCCGTCGGTGAGCTCGACGAGGTGGTCGACGATGCTCTTGCCCTCCGGCAGCTTGCTGGGGTTGATGAACTGCAGAGAACGGTCAAGAATAAATGCAAGGAGAGCGGCAGAGGAGCGAATAAAGCGCATTCAGCGAAAAAGAGAACAACCCGGTTTGCGATTATTCTGAGTGACTGGCCATGACTCACCTCCGTCGCGCCAAATTTCTTCGCCCACTCCTCCTTGCCCTCATTGATATCGATAGCGATGATGCGGCCCGCCTTGTTGTGATGCGCTCCGTCCTGTTCGCATCGCCAATCTCAAAATATGTTAGCATTCGGTTCCTCCCGATAAGAAAAACCCTACGCGCACAACTCACAATGACAGCCAGCCCAACACAGCCTACACCAAAGACGGCCACGTTGGCGCCTTCCTCGATCTTGTTGGTGATCGTGGCCGCGCCGAAGCCGGTGGTCACACCACAGCCGAGGAGACAGGCCTTGTCGAGGGGCATCTTCTTGTCGATGCTGACGAGGGAGTACTGGGATACGCTATTGGGAAGAAAAATGTATGAACAGGAATCAGTTGGCATGCGCAAGCGAGCTGACGACGGGAGAGGAACAGGGTTCGAACGTACACGGTGTACTGCGAGAAAGTGGAAGTGCCCATGAAATGGAAGAGCTCCTTGCCCTTGCATGTGAAGCGCTTCGTTCCATCGGGCATGACACCCTTGCCTTGTGTCGCCCGGACGGCGCTGCACAGGTTCGTCTTGCCGGACTTGCAGAACTTGCACTGTAAGAGTAGAGAAACAAAGGATCAGCTTCTGCGCGCCGCCCTTCGAAGATGCACGCGACACCCGAATATGCACACGACACCCAAAGCACGTACCTGCCTGCATTCAGCTGTGTACCTGTCAATCGGACGATCGATGGAAGTACCCGGAGTCAGCAGCGCCGTCAAAGCCCGCCCTGCAGCGCAGCCAGGTAGTGGCTACTCACAGCAGGATAACGTGGTCCCCTTCCTTGACACCTTCCACTCCTTCACCAACACTCTCCACAACACCCGCGCCTTCATGTCCTAGAACAGCAGGGAAGGCACCCTCGGGATCCGACCCAGAGAGCGTGTACTACCATCGCGCAAGATAAACGACAAAGCTTGAGCCAGAAAGCCAGAGAGCTGTGCGCGCACACGGTGGGGTTACTCACCATGTCGGTGTGGCAGATACCGGTGTAGAGGACCTGTACGCGGACCTCGCCCGCTCGGGGAGTGCCGACCTCGATGGTCTCGAGGGTAACGGGCTTGTCGGCTTCCCAGGCGACGGCGGCCTTGCATGTGATGGGCTTTCCGGCGGTGCTAGACATGTTTGTTTCTTTTCTGTGCTGTGAGTTGTTAAAGACTTTCGAGGTGGGATGTGGAAGGTGAGAAGAAGTGGAAGATGCTGAGGGAAGGGTCGATGCAACAACACCATCACGTCATTCTTTACCACAATCTCAACGCGAACCCATCCGGGGTCGACTTGACAAGTCCGCTCGAATCGAAGCAGTCAGTTGTTGGGCGAATCCCTCCCTTCTGCCCCTTCAGATGGGGTGGGTTGTATATGCTGCTCGAGAAGGAGGACGACCTCATCATCCGGGCGACTGCACCCAAGCGGGCGTCAACAACGCGGCAAGGCGCATCAACCGCATCAACATGCTGCGAAGGGACACGCGATTCTACGACTGACTACTGACATCTCCAGCATCGCCTGTGCTTCAAACGTCGAGCGAGCGCCAAGCATCAAGCGTCTCGAACCCGCCGTCTGCCTCCCTGCCTTGAAGCTTGAAGCTTGAAGGGTGCCTGCTTCTTTGGCTCTTCTTCTTCCCCACATCCTGCAGGTGTTCGAAGGGCGCAATATGTACACGTTTGCGGAACCTGTTCAGAACATCTGCACGTGAGCAGTGTGAGTTATCCATCGCGTCCCGCTCGCGGCGTAAGTTTCTCTTGTGCTCGTCTTTGCTTCCTGCTTTCCTGCTGGCCCGTCGCCCCGTCCAGTTTCTGCGTGTGGCGCTTCGCGGACATCGGTCACAAGTAGCACAGCATGTGACTGCTCCGGCTGACCTCTAACTCACTGAAAAGGAACTGTAGATCTCCATTACTCTTCTCCCTTCCTTCCCCTTTCCCTTACCTCTCCCTCTTTGCTCCCTTTCCCCCTTCCCTCCTCAACCTCACCGCCCGGCCTCGCACATTTCCTCCCCGTCCGCCCAGCAAGTGCTTCGGTTCAGGGCATGTTTGCGTTCCTCAAAACCCACGGCCAGAAGCTGGCCCTGCTTCTTCTGGTCTCGCAACTCTTCACCACCACCGTTCTTGCATCGCCGTTCGAATTCGACATCGAGACGCCCACGGACTTCGTCGCTCGAGCTCAATCTGGAGCATACGTCGGTAGCAAATGCCGAGTCAATACGGATTGTTATTCCAAAAACTGCGTCACGGGCAGCGACGGCATCGCCAAAACCTGCCA
This sequence comes from Tilletia walkeri, assembly GCA_009428295.1. Taxonomy (NCBI): domain Eukaryota; kingdom Fungi; phylum Basidiomycota; class Exobasidiomycetes; order Tilletiales; family Tilletiaceae; genus Tilletia; species Tilletia walkeri. The sequence goes on from RDSH01000111.1 coordinate 28,157, forward strand.
GCGTCAGCCCCCGGGAGGACCCTGCTTCGAGAACGGAAATTGCAACTCTCGTCAATGCGACCTCTCGAAAGGCACTTGCAAGACCGCCGTCAATAGCGTTTGCACGAATGACTTTGATTGCACTGGGTCCCTCCCATACCCGTACTTGAAATGCAAGGACAAGAAGTGCAGGCTCCTCAACAGTTATCAATGCAACCAGAACTACGAGTGTCTCAGCGACATCTGCCCCGACGGGCAATGCCGAGCTCCTCCCCAAGCCCCAAGCGCGCCTTGCCTAGCCGAAGTCGAATGTCTGTCCGGAGACTGTGCCCTCAGCACGTGCGCCAATCCGAACGGCTCGCTGTACCCCTGCACAGGATATCGTTGTGTTGGCTATCCCCTCGGTCACACATGCGCCAACAACGGCGAGTGCAAGGCTGGGTTCTGCCGCAGTGGCAAATGTGTCGCCAGCAAAGACGGCGATGCATGTTTGGCAGACTATCAGTGCACAGGAAGCACGATCTGCTTGAAGGGCAAGTGCAGCACACCCGGCAACGGCACCCTTCTTCAAAACGACGTTTGCGCTGCGAACTCGCAGTGCCTCAGCGGCGTATGTAGCAACGCAGTGATAGAGAAGGATGAGACCGGAAATCTCATAGCGGGCTATGACATTACGGGCCCTCCTCGATGCGGCTACATCGACAACGGGCGTTCGGGCTGCAAGACATTCATTGACTGCACAACCGGTCTCTGTCAGAACGGAACCTGCAAAGCTGGACTGAACGGAGACCGTTGCCAATTCAGCTTCCAGTGCAAGAGCCGAGGCTGCTCGCCCAACGGTATCTGCTACGACCTCCTTAACAACGCCGGCAAAGGCGAGGCATGCGATACTTACAGCTCCTGTCTCTCTAGGAGTTGCTTGATCGGCCCCGTTGTCCGACCGCGGCTCTCAGACGGCGTTCCCACCACGTTTGAAGATGCGACCTGCGATGGATCCTACAACGATGGGCCGTGCCGTAAAGACTATGACTGTAACCGGGGAACTTGCTCGAATGGGACGTGCACCTACATTTCGCTCGGCGCCCCGTGCGAGGCGGATACACAGTGCGACACGCAGACGTGCGCCAAATCGAGCCCCACCGCCACCAAGAAGACTTGTATACTCGGCGATTACTACGCGGAGTGCGACGGCGACACCTGTTACACAGGCAAGTGTGTGAAGTTGCCCCGCCCGACTTCTGCGCCAAAATGCTACGGCAACGGCCGGCGCAATGAGTCCGATGACTTCTGCGCCTACTACGGCTGTAAGGCAGTGGCCTTGGGTGGAACCTGCCGAAGCACCGCCGAGGACTGCGACACTGCGACCCAGAAGTGCTCGAACAATAAGTGCGTGCTCAAGTAGGGTCTCCTCAGCTCCTTCGTCCACGGCCCCAGCGAGCCGTCTCCCTTCTTCTACCAGGAAATCTTCCGGAGGGTGCCAAACCTTCACACTTTGGCTTCTGGCGGTCTCTGGATCAAGGCTAGCAAGTCCGAGCGCTCAACGACCCGTCCATCCCTCCTCCTCCCATATCTCTTGTCTCCTCCTCCGTCCCTTCACCACCCTCTGAACAATTTGCTGGACCTCCAACATCTATTTTGAACATCGAACCTTGACTTCAAGTTATTATCCCATTATCGTAACTTAATGTCATCTTTGTTGTTCGAGGTCTACCACAGTATTGGCACGCAGACGGTGCCTGTGATGTATGTCGGCACCTGCGCATACTCAGAACAGGCCAAGAAGGTCGATGTTGGTCTTTTTCAAGTGCACCGTTGGGGTCGACTGGTGTTGGGAAGATGTGTAACTATGAATTTCCCACGCTCCACACTGACTTGCATATAGCCGCCTCAGTTCAAGTGCCCATTGACCACGTTCAAAGCTGGCATCTGGCCGAAGGAAAGACCAGAGAACAGTCAAAGCAAACTTGCCCACTGCTTTGGATTTCATACTTTGGGTGAGCGCTGCGTCGAACAACGCAGTAAGAGTGAGAGTCGTTGTGGATTGGGTGTCTGATGAGTCGTTGCGGTGATCGTCGTGCAATGCGCATAGATCCACCCTCCCTTCACTGACACAAAGCTTGCTTCCTGTCACTGGCACAGGTGCGCTCAGCATTCGGAATCAAGGAATGAACGACGAACGTCAACCTGTCAGCTATGCGCCTTGGTGGAGCTCAGTCATCTCGGCTCCAGATATGCTCTTGCCTCCCCTCGACCTGACCGCGGGAAGACCCCAGAAACGCGAGCATGACGAGCTACAAGACAAACTTCCCAGAGTTATAACAGAACTGCTCTCATCTTCATTTTTCATTCTGTTCCAACGAGTAGCGGCGGTGTCAAAGGTCGCACACAGCTTCCGGGCATGGTTGACCTCTACCTGAACGGAGGATTCAAGATCGACGAGTGAGTTCATAATGATGTCCAGCTTATCTGCCAGGCCGGTCTTGACGGATGTTTTCCTGTTCTTTTGCTAGGTACGTGACCCACACCTCTACTCTGGACGAGATCAACAAGGGCATCGACGACACAAAGAGCGGCAGCTGCATCCGATGTGAGTTCCAGCCCCAATGCAAACATCGAAACTTTCTTGCCGATTCTGACCCAGGTGTCCTACTCGATCTCTCAGGCGTCGTCTCGATGAAGTGAACAACACGCGCGATCCGCAACGACTTTCGCTGTGCTCCCCGTGTAAACTGGGATTAGGACGAACGAAATGCAGAATGAATGAATGTATCGATCTGTCACATGGACGGGGAACGCAGCTCGCGCAGAACCGTTGCGCGCCAACCAGGACGTTCGTGTCTGAGGCCAACGACATTTGCCTTGCCCCTTCAGCGCTTCACCGAATGCTCTAATCCGCGTTCAACGTTCAACGCTAGCCACGGGCAGACACGAGAGCGACACGACAACGAGAGAGGTGGGAAGTAATGCGAAGTGACCTGACATTTGGATTAACCGAAGCTCTGAAGAAGATTGAAGAAGAGAGAGAGGGAGTGAGGGAATGACCGGGGATGGTTTTTTGGTAACGAGAGAGAAGAGTGTGTGTGATGATGTGGGAAGACGACTTGAACTTCGACATTGTCTCGGGGTCGCGGTCGAGGAGAGGCGGGAGAGCGAAAGAGAACGATTGCTTTAATCTTTGTACATTGAGAGACCAGAGAACACGAGAGAGAGAGAAAGGAGAGAGAGAGAGATTCTTCGACAAGCGTTCTTCTACATCGCACGAGAGAGTCGCCGGGACGCCTCTTGTGCCTGCGCAGAGCTGAACCGACGCAACTCCGCATCGGAAACAGCAATCTTCTTCCTTCCCAACCCCAGTCTTCGCTTCGCGTTCTTGAAGAAGCCAGTAGGGGCACCGTAGTACGACTCGCCGATGGTGCTTGTCCGGGCGAGGTACTCGATGTTCTCCTTGGGCTTGGACTCGGTCTGGAAGGTCTCGAGGAGGTAGCGGACGAAGAACTTGATGAAGTCGAGCGGGAAGTAGGAGATGATGTTGAAGCTGTGGTGAGTGGAAAAGGGGGGTAATCAGAACCACTTCCACAGAAAAGAACGCATTATCGAACCAAGAAATACTCACATCCAGATGGCCAGGCACCATTTGCCCGAGATCGGCTTTATGGCCGTGAATCCCCAGTCAGCATAGCATGCCAAAACGGATGCTACGACCTGTGCGATCACGAAGGCACCCATCAACGCCACACTCGGTCGGTCGAGCCAGGAGAAGCCTCGAGACCGGGTAACGAAGATCAAAGCCTGAGCCGCGATCGCCGTCTGCAGATAGACAGCCGAGTGGAGCTCGCCCATGTTGACATCGGCCTTGTACGACGGCAGACCAAAGTTGTCCTCGAAGAAGTTCGTCTTCCAGACCAGGGTGAAGAACACGACGGTCTGGGCGGTCAGGTAAAGGCCGAACGCGGTCGCGTACGCGAAAATCTCCGAAAGACGCCATGAGTCTGGCTTGGGCGACGGTTTGGCGCGATCTTTCGAGATGAGCAGGAGAAGACCGTCGTTCAGGCAGGCCAGGATCAGGCACAGGAACGGAGGGAACGAGAACTTGAAGGCCGCGGTGAGGATGAAGAAGCCGGCGGTGATACGGATGGTGATCGCACACGCGTACATCGAGTAGTTCCGCATCCGTTGGAAGATGATTCGGGAGTGCGTGATAGCTTCGACGATGGTCGAGAGACCGGGCTCGGTCAAGACGATGTCGGCCGCGGACCTGGCTGCGTCCGTAGCTCCCTCAACAGCAACACCACAGTTGGCCCGAGCGAGAGCGGGAGCATCGTTCGCACCGTCACCAGTCATAGCAGTCATGTGTCCCATTCCTTGAAGCATCTTGACGAGCGCAAACTTGTCCTCGGGGAAGACGCCTGCCCATCCGTCCGACTTGAGAACCATATCCTCCAAGCTGGTGTAAGGAAGTCCAGCAGGAACTTTCCCATCCCGCAAGACCTTGGCTCCGAACATGTTGTCGCCCAGGCCCAATCGACGACCCGTCTCCTTGGCGATCGCAAGTTGGTCACCCGTGATCATCTTGACGCTGACACCCAAAGCTTGAGCGGCATCGAGCGTGGCCTTGGTGTCCGAGCGTGGGGGGTCGAAAATGGAGAGAAGACCAATGAGCTCGTAACCTTCGCCCTCAGCATCCTTGTCGCCCGAGGGGACCTCCTCAAACGCAACCGCAAGAGCACGAAGTCCACGCATCGCAAACTCCTCAACGTCCGCTTCGAGGCTACGACTCGTCTCGGCTGTCTTGTTCCGGGTGCAGAGGTTGAGGATGACGGGCGACATACCCTTGGTGACGCGGTACATCTTGTTGGTGGCAGTCTCGATGTAGGTAACGGCGGTGCGCTTGGTCGAAGGGTCGAAAGGCTGGAAGTCGACAACTTTGATACCATCCCGGGCCTCGGCAGGGCTGCGCAGGGTACCAACGACACATGAGTCGATGGCGTCGGCATTTTCCGTTCGAGAGGCGTACGCAGAGAGGAGAATGACCTGGTCCTTGGTGAACTTGGAGTAGAGCTTGACGGTCTCGCGGTCAATGGTGAGCTTGTTGGTCGTCAAGGTACCCGTCTTGTCAGAGCAGAGTATGGTGACAGCAGCCATCTCCTCAATGGCGGTGATACGAGTGACGATAGCCTTGTGCTTGGCCAACTGTTGAGCTCCAACAGCGAGGGTGACAGAGAGTACGGTGGGCATGGCGATGGGAATACCTCCGATGAGAAGGACGAGGATGTTGTCGATACCTTCCCGGTAGCTGAGTCGGTAGCCGGCCCACTGGACGAGCATGAGAGCAACGGTGAATATGGCGATAGATGAGAGACAGAAGAGACCAATCTTGGCGAGAACTTTCTGCAAGTGGCCCGCCTCATCGTTGTCCTCGCCGACCAGGGTGGCCGCACGACCGAAGAAGGTGTTGGGACCGGTAGCGATGACAAGGGCCTCGGCTTCACCGGCCTTGCAGGTCGATCCACTGAAGCAGGTGTCACCCATTCGCTTTGTGACGGGAAGAGACTCTCCGGTCAGGGCAGCCTGGTCCATCTGAACGTTGAGAGCCTCGAAGAGTCGGCAATCTGCCGCACAGATGTCTCCAATCTTGAAGGCGATCACGTCTCCCGGAACGAGTTCAGCCGAGTCGATTTCGAACCATTCGCCATTTCGCTTGACCTTGGCCTTGGGAGCGAGGGAGTCCATGAGAGCCGCGACGGCTTTGCCTGCTGATCGTTCTTCGATGTAGCCGATGGTAGCGTTGGCGAGGAGGAGGAGGACAATACCGAGGAAGTCTGGCCAGTCTGGTGCGCGACCTCCACCGTTACTGAGGGCGATGGCGACGATAGCAGCGGCTTCCATGACCCAGCAGAGTGGACTGTTGAGATGGGCCAGGAAGGCAAGGATGGGGTTCACCTTGGGACTCTCGAGGGCATTCTTGCCGAAGAGCTCGATACGGCGGTCGACCTCTTCTGTGGTGAGACCGCCGTCAGTGGCGCGGAGGAGGGAGAAGCAGTCTTCGAGCTGGACAGTCTCGATGTCGACTTTGTCCTTGTTGTAAAGGTCTTCGACGCGAAGCTCGAGGGTGCTGTAGTGGGAAAAAGATGCGATCAGCCTTCTGCTGAGGAATGCAGTGAGACGCAGAATGAAGGGGTGGGGTTTACTCACTTCATGTCAATGGTGACATCGCCGCTTCCTTCGGCCTTGTTTTCTGATGCCTGTGCGGCCTTGTTGTGGATCGAGCCTTTCTCTGACATGTTGGAAGAGGAAAGGAGGATGACCGTCTAAGTAAAGCTGAAAAGCTGTGTGTGTGGGGAGAGAGAGAGAGAGAAGGGAGAGGACGGTGGGGAAGAGAGAGAATCCGGGCGCTGCCCAGAGAGAGAGACGGGGGTTTTGTACTTGTTTGCTGAATAAAAAAGAGAGTGTGTGTGGTGTTATCGATGAAGCTCGTTGGAATGAAGCTCCGAGATGAGGGGCGGCCGACGAGTGACCTGTATGTGTGTGTGTGTGTGTGTGTTTAGATGCCGAGGCGGGGCGGTGCGGGACGGGCTGAGGGTGAGTCGGGCTGTTCTGTTGAATGAGAGAGAGCAGCGAGAATGACGAGGTTGCCTTGTTCAGCTTGATGCCAGCATGCGACAAGGCAAGGAGGATCGCGAGAAGGGAGGAATGAGAAAATTAGGGAAGGAAGAGGAGTCCGGGTGTTGGGAGCGGTGGTTCTCCATTTGCGACCTGGCCTCTTTATATGAGGTGTCAGGCAGAGCGGGGCGTTGGACAGCAATGGAGCGAGCGACGGGTGGGAAAGGGGAGAGAAGGAAGCAGGGGGAAAAGCGTGCCAAGACCTTCCCAACTGGCAAGGATCCACTTCGACAGTTCGACACTCACGATGTCTTTGATCTGTGGCCTAAATTTTATAATCTGCAAGTGCGATAACGCGAAAGAAGGCCGGTCTGAAACATATGCAGAGTCGATCAAGAAGCAAGTCGGGCCTTGGAAATATGGTCAAATCTTTTGCCTGAAGCACAAAGCTGGGTCGTTCTTCTCCGTTCGAAGCAACTACTCACGCTGATCAAGATGCGCCCAGAGCACAGATCCAGAGGCAGCAGGGGTGTTGCGGGTCTGGCGGAATACGGAGGGGGCTGGTTCTAAGGAGTGAAGATGAGAAAGGAAGGAAGAGAGAGAGGGTGGATGCTGTGGAAGAGAGGAAGAGAGCAACAGACGAAAGCTTGGCGTTTGGATACGCAAGATGGGAAGATATGCAGTCAAAGTTACGGGGTCGGGTGATAGATGTCTGTCGTCTGTCTACTGTAACTAACTCATATCCAAGAGGGTGAGCGGCGGTGAGCTTCTGCTTTCTGGTGCAGATACTTCCTTTACCAAGGCGCTAAAGAGAAGAGCGATGCCCAGACGAAGGAGGAGACATGCTGAACGATGGAAATTCCGCCAAGTGATTTTCGAGTCGTGTGGGCAGGTTCGGTTGGACGAGTAAATGGATGTCCCACCCGTCTCATCCTTAAAGAGAGTGAGTGAGTGAGTTGATCAGCAAATCCTGTGAGTGAGGCAGACCGAAACCCAACAGGCGACAGAGCGACAGAGAGAGCACCAGCCGCTGCAGTTTCTGTCTGGGAGGGAGAGATGGTTGGGTCTGGAGCGCTAATCTGCTCAATCGATAAGGCTGTTCTAAACCACCATTCTGTTCCTGGTGTCTCGCTCACCCAATCTAAAGTGCGCCCGTTGCAGTTTTCGGTTCCTTGATTCGTTCGCTCCCGCTTCTCTCCCAACGAAGATCACACTGCTGCTGCTGGTCTAAATCTGGCGGATTAAAGCAGTGATGGTCCTCCCTGTTTTTCTCGCTAGCAACGGATTAAAGACGATCGCCCAGAAAACGCCCAGCGCCCTTTCCCGAGCACCGCTCACCACTCACCACTCGGCCCTTCGACATTCCTCAGAAATTGAACGAGGGAAAAGAGCGAAGACGTCTCGCCGGCGGTGTCATCGTGGTAGTGGTGCATCTTGGCAGGCCACAAAAGCCGGGCCAAGGTGGGTGCAGGGCGACGAAGATCATTTCAGAACCGAGAGCGGAGCGCGGAGTGCGCCTATCTAATCTTCTCATTTTCAAAAGGAAAGAGTTCGGAAAGCAGAAGAGAGCACCGAGCAGCTTGGCTTCGCTTTCCAGGATCCCTCGCTTCTTCCCGCCTCCCTCCCGCCTTGCATTCGAAGTCGGACCGAAGTACATATGTATGCAAGTCGAGGAGATGAAATGTCGTGCTGCAGACACAGTCAGACGGGATAATACCTTGCCTCAAGCCCTCGAATCGCTCCCACTCCCCTTGGCAGAGGATTCGGTCCGTCTGACACCAGCATTTGATGCTCGATGTGAGATGTGAGGCTCGTCCATGTCTTGGACCCGCCGCTGTCCGTTGCCGATCCCCGTCTCATTCGCACATCTCATGTACATCCCGAGACCAGTGCGGGCCATGCTGAACCAGTCAGTAGAACAGACGTCGCATGCCCTCTCCATCTCCACGGCGGTGCTGTCAAAGACGATGCTGGGAAAGACAGGGAAATTCATTAGCGTCCTCTTGGCCCTGCAAGATCAATAGATCAATTCCCGCCAAGAGCACAGTGCCAAATGAAATGATCTGCAAAAACGACGAACCTTAACTTCGTCGAATCTTCTCGGGACGACAAGCGGGTGGGGGTTGAAGAAAGAGGAAAAGATATTTCGATTATTGGAGAAGCGTTTGAGGGAGTCTAAGGGGCTTATATGAATGGGAAAAGGAAGTAGTCGTGAGAGTAAAGAAGAGAAGGCGGTTTTTTTTTTCTGTTTGTTGTTGGTTGTTGTTGCTGTCAGTCGAGACGACCACGACGGCGGAACGGGGAGCCAGGCTGGGTCGAGCCTACGGCGCCTGATCTCGCAAGGATGCGGTACTTGACGGTCGCCTTGGACGGACGCGGCCGACACGCGGTTGAGGATCCTCTGTCCTCTCACTGAGAGACGCGGTGAAGGTCCCCTCACTGAGCGACGAAAAAAGAAAGGGGACGAACAAATCAGCCTCAACTCCATCAAAGCACGAAATCGCAAAACTCACAGTGATAACAGTAGGCTTCTCCCGACCGGTGTGCTTCTCCAACTCGGAAAGCTTCAAGGCAAGCAAGATCAAAGGCCTCAATCCTTCCTGCGCATCCTTCCCAAAGTCCTCCTCCCGATCACTGTACTGCTCCAGGTACAACCTGACCGTAGCACCCGCCGACCCCGTACCCGAGAGCCGGAAGATGATCCGACTCCCATCGACAAACTTGAGGTAGAGGCCCTGGTTCTTCGACACCGAGCCATCAATAGGATCCGTATATTCGAAATCACCCGATTCGGCAACTTCGAACTCCAACCCTTCCGAACTCAGCTTCTTCCCCACTAGCTCACCCGAGGTGAAGCGGGAGGAGAGAGAGGTCATCATGGCTTTGGCACCGTCAGAGGAGACTTCTTCGTAGTCGTATCGACTGAAGAAGTTGCGGCCGTAGGTCTTGTAGTGGGCGAGCAGGACGTCGGCGACGGAGGTTCCTGGCTTTTCTTGGTTCGCGCCGGCGAGGATGGAGAGCCAGGCTGGGCGGTCAAAAGAGGGTATGTGTCAGGGTACTGGGGATTTTCGGGATGGTAGATTGTGAATACTCACCGACGACGGCCCAGAGACCGTCCTTCTCGCGGATGTGGTCGGATCCGGTGCCGAAGGACTCCTCGCCGCAGATGGAGAGACGACCGGCGTCCATGAGGTTACCGAAGAACTTCCAGCCTAATTTTCCCATCGCGAGGTGAGTATTCAGTTATAAAGAGCTTGAACAAAGGGGGAGCCTCGTCAGAAACTCACCAGTCGGCACCTCGAAGCACTCGAATCCGTTCTTCTTCGCGACACGGTCGATGGCTCCACTGGTAGGCATCGACCTCGCAAGGCCCTTAAGCCCGCCCTTCTTAAAGTAAGGAATGACCTTCGTCGCCCACTCAGCAATGATGGCGACCGAGTCACTAGGGTTCACAAAGGTGCCCTTAGCACCGATGATCATGTTCCGGTCACCATCTCCATCCGAGGCCGCTCCGAAATCGACAGAATCGCGCTCGACGGCTTCAACGAGAGAGTGTGCGTATGTGAGGTTAGGATCAGGATGACCTCCTCCGAAATCTTCTGAGGGCACGCAGTTCTGGATGGAAGACTCAGGCAGACCGAACGTCTCGACGAAGAGGGCTCGTCCATAGGGACCCGTGACACCGTGCAGGGCATCGAAGCGGACGGTGAAAGGGTGGTCGGGGTTGGTGAGGAATTTCTTGATGAGGTCGAAGTCGAAGATCTCGGAGAGGTAGAGGAGGTAGTCCTTGACGGGGTCGATGACTTCGATGGCGAGGACGTCGGCGAAGGTGCTGGAACCGAGTTGGGAGACGTCGACGTCCTTGCCCTCGACGACCTTATAGGAAGTGAGGGTTGTGGTGCGCTTGTAGATGTCGTCAGTAACGCTTTCGGGAGCTGGGCCCCCCGACTTGAGGTTTAACTTAATCCCGAAGTCGTTGTCCGGTCCGCCGGGGTTATGACTGGCAGTAAGAAGGATTCCGCCGTTCGCCTTGAATTTTCGGATCGCATGGGACGCAGCCGGCGTGGACAGAATCCCGTCCTTCCCGATGATGAGTTTGCTGACTCCGTTACCCGCTGCGAGACGGATGATGGCCTGAATGGCAGGGACGGAGAAGTAGCGGCCATCACCACCGAGGACGATGGTGGCACCCTTTGCGCCGCCGGGGAGGGCGTCGAGCATGGCCTGGACGAAGTTTTCGGTGTAGTTGGGCTGTTGGAAGACCTTGACGCGTTTGCGGAGGCCGGAGGTGCCTGGCTTCTGGCCCTCGAAGGGGGTTGTGGATACCTGTTTGACTGACATGGTGGGTTGGCTTCCCTAGATGTAGAGGGGGGTTAGGAGGGTGTGAACAGAAGTGGGTGTGTATTAGACGAAGAAGAGGTGGAAGGGGAAGGGGAAGAAGGGGATGATGATATGCGCTGTGAATGGGGGGGAAGAAGGGAAGAAGAAGAAGAAAGGGAGGAAGGTGAGCTGGTGAGCATGCCTTTATGGGGAAGAGGAAGGACGGGGAAGGAGTCCGTGCGTGCTGAATGAATGCTGGAATGAATGCATTATTATGTAATCACTACCACTCACTCATTTCCCTTTCTTACCACCCCGAGAAGGAAACTTGCAAGCGACAACGATGAGCTCAACAACAACAACAACAACAACAACGATGGCAAGACCACTCGCCTCCCATCTCCAACCACTCGTACCAGACATCCCAGGTCAGCTAGTCATCGATCCATGGACAAGAGACAACCTCCGCGCACAGGTAGCCGGTCTCTGCGACCTCCCCAAGACACACCACCGCTTCGTAGGCGCACAACCAGTCTCCTTCGAAAAACGATCCCTCGACATCCTTCGCTCAGAAGACTACTGGGTATGCGAAAAATCAGATGGGCAGCGTGTCCTCGTCCTCGTCACCCTCAACGAGCTCTACGCCAGGCAGGAAGTCTTCCTTATTGACCGCAGGAACGAATTCAGATTCATCGAAAATCTCGCATTCCCTTCTCATCGGCCTAATGAATGGCACACACACTGCTTGCTCGATGCTGAACTCGTCCTCGACCTCGACAAGAAGACTGGCAAGGTGTGTCTCTTCCACTCTCTCTCGCTCTGCTTCTCGCATTGATTCTCAGTCCTCTCATTTGCAACAGCACCACCTCGTCCTCCTCCTCTTCGACTGCATCGTCCTCGACGGCGTCAATCTCGCAAGCAGACCACTCCTCAAGCGATACGGGGTAAGCAGCATCCTCTCCTTCTCTCTCCCCTTCTCATCACTGATCTCACCCCGCTGCCCCTCCGCAGAGATTGCAACAATTCTTCTATGCGCCCTACCAAAAACAATGCGCCAAGGACGAAGAGTTCAGAAGAAGACAGCCATTCCAGTGAGTATCCCTCCTAAGCTACTCTGTTCCGATTCCAACGCGCTGAGTCCGCTCCTCCCTCACTCAGAATCCAAGTGAAGAAGATGGAACTCTCCTACGGCGTCGTCGACGTACTCAGAAATCACATCCCCAACCTCAAACACGGCAATGACGGCCTCATCTTCACCTGCGCAAACGACCCATACGTCTTCGGCACAGATAAGAAAATGTGAGTCTCTTCCCCCTTTCCCTTTTTGTTCGCCGCGCACTTTTCAACTAAATGAGATGATTTTCTGCCCAGTCTCAAATGGAAACCTCCCTCCGAGAACTCGATCGATTTCAGAGTCCGACTCCGTTTCCCACCCGACCTCGACATCGATCCAGAGGGGACCGTACCAGACTATCGCGCCAAGCCTTTCTTCTTACTCGAACAGCACATGGGATCTGATGGTCGGCGGAATGGAGGGGAGGAGTATGAGTTCTTTGATTGGATGGAGATGGAGGATGACGAGTGGGAAGAGTGAGTGTTTCTCCTCTCTTCTTTTGAGGGTAGGGGGCGTTGTTGAACTGACCTCTCCTCCTTTGTCCAGGTTCAAGCGGACGGGAGAACAGCTCGACGACAGGATCGTCGAATGTGTCTGGGAAACTACCTACCCGTCCGACCCACACACGAACGGACATCATCAACAACAGAACGGAGGCGCCCCTGCTACTGCCGAAAGACGGAGACACCCGCCTCGCTGGAAGTTCAAGCGGATCAGGGACGACAAGAAGGATGGGAATCATCATACCATCGTGCGCAAGATCTTGAGTAGTATTGAAGATGGTGTTGAGGAGGATGAGGTGCGTTTTCTCTTCCCTGATATTACTTCATAACGCGAGATGAGGCTTATTTTTCTTTGGGCAATTCATAGCTGGTCGCGGCGCAGGCTTCGATCAAGGCGGCGTGGAAGACGCCCGAGAGGGCCAAGTTACGAGAAGCTGCGTCTGTCACCACCACCACTGCGACTAATGGCGCAGGAACAGGAGCTGGAGCCGGAGGAGGGACAGGAGGAGGGCCGCCGAACCAGCATGGTCGGTCCGGATCGCGCTCGTATAGTAATGGAGGAGGGGGAGGGTGGGACGGTGTTGGCTTAGTAGGTGCGGGTGCGGGTGCAAATCCAGGTGCGACAGGGACAGGGACAGCAGGAGCTCCTCCCGCACCTGAACATCCATGCCCGCTCAAGAGATCCGGTCCACCACCGCCCCTCCGTCTGGGTACGCGCGGTGTACCGCCCATGATGGCCGAGGTCAGACGGCGTTGAGAGGCGATCCCCCCGCCTCTTGGGTTTCGGTAAGCCCACACACACACACTTTGCTTCATCTTTTCTTCTTCTTCTTCTTCTTCCTCCCCCCGTTTTGGTGCTACCCTTTTCTTCCCAACTGTGTATCATCAACCATTCTGCACAATGCAAGCAAATCCGATGCAGGTCACTAAAGACGAAGCATACCCCAACCCCTCACACCTATGAGCCGGTCTGCTCACCACTCCGACCTTTGAGGAGGAACGACAAAGGAAAGCCGCACTCATGCACACACACAGCGGCAGGAGAGTTGCATCTGCATTCTGCTTTTTGGGATTTCTGCTGCGCTGCGCTTTTCGAGAAACAAACAAGCAATTAGTCTAAGTTGGGGCGGTAGGAGGGGGGGAACTGGGAAAAGGGGAGGGGGGGGAGGGGGGGGGGGGGCGACAAATGCGACGCGACACGACGAGAGAACACGAGACGGTTCGGGAACGAGGGAGAGGAGAAGAATAGACAGGAGCAAAGAGCGGGAAAGTAGCGAACGCGAATAGAGAGAGAGGAAAGGCGCCAAGGGGGGAAGGGAAGGCGAATTGAGTACACAAATAAGAGAGAAAAGGCCGGAAGATAATCGTAGCGTAGAGGGTTCGAAAAGTGTTTTTGACGTACGTTGAGGGAGCCTGGTCGCGATGGAAGGCGAAAAGTTGTACTGGAAGAAGAAGGGAAGAATAACTTGCGACTGCTTTTTTTTGGGTTCGTTTTTCTTCGTTTTTGTTTGCGGGTGCTTGTTGGACGATGCGATTCGATGTCGAGGAGGGATTTCTACAAGGACGGGAGGTAAAGAGAGAGGAAGTTAGGGTTGAGGAGGGGTGGTGGAAAGGGAGACTCCTTCCGAAGGAGTCAATTTTTGAGGGTGGGAGCGTTGAGCCGCCGAGGGGTGTGTCGAGGGGCAGAAGGGCGAGGGGACGAAAGGTGAAGCTGAACAGCGCCGATGCGTCAGGGATTGCAAGTTGTTTGTCCAGTGAAGCGAATAGAGCCCTCCCTCCTCCTCTCTACGTAGAGATATATCCCTCCCCCTCGCCATCAGGACCAAAGATCTCATCAAAGACCTCTTTACCCTCCACACGAAGTTCGCCAATATCCAACCCGTCCGCAACGCCTCCACCAAGGCTTTTCGTCAGATCCGAATCTTCTCCATCGGCATGGGTGCCAGCTGCAAGAGCAGGAGGGGGAGAGGGAGCACCGCCGTTGCTGTCATTACCCGCCAGCCTCCTAGCCCTCTCACGCTCCCAAATCTCCTCAAAGGAAGCAGCAAGGTTCTTCAACCCCCACAAATACCCATAATCAGGCCCATCCCGATTCTTCGGCGGGAACCTCACATGCGGCCGATGATCATCTTCATCCGGCGGGTCCGCAAAGTCGGCTGGGTCGTCGCCGGGAAAAATGAAGTCCGAGCCAGTGGTACAGTGCGCAAAGTCGATGATCCGGATGTTGATCTCGCCCTTCAGCCTTCGACGCTGTTTGGCCAGAGCAGCATGGAGAGCTGGGCCGCCCTGGGCCAGCACACTCGGTGGGCCGCGTCGCGAGGACGCCTGTGAACCAGAGAGCAAAGACGCATCGGGCGCTGCTGTTGTTGTGTTCTTGCCTTCCTTGTCCTTGGGCGAGGATCGACCGGCAGCAGAAGCAGGATCATGCAGACCCGATATGCCCTTCGAAGGCAACTTGCCCGCCTGATCATCCGCAGCTTCCAACCAGGGACTCGAATCCACACTCCCAAAATGGTTATTTCCAGGAACGACAGTGCCCGCGAAACCCTTCCGTACCCTCCGATGAAAACTCTCCATCCGACTCTTCTGCGACTCACACTCTCCATCGTAGATGAAGAGCAAACTGCTCGCATAGAACCGATAGCCGTGTAAACCGTAGATGATATGGGCAAGCTGGTACAACTTGCTGACGATGGTCGGGACGTGATGAATAAGGAGTTCCTGCCCATTATGGAAGAACCGCGCCAGAGCCGTAGCGAATTCGCGAGGGTGCACTTTCCGACCGTAGTACTTGTCCTGGAACAGGAATCGCTCCGCAGCACAGTCGAACACCTGCATACCGCAAATCCGCACCCCATGCGTCCGACTCGTCGTCTTGTCGCACTTGCGAGTCTGACTCTCCCTCTTCGCGTCCGTAGCATCAAGACCGTACTGTCGCGTACCCATCTTCAGATCCAGTACGCAGGGAGAAGTCAACCGACCCGTCAGATCTTCCAACAGCAAGAACTGTTCTGATCGGCCCGCAGCGTCTTCGAGCGTGGGTGGCTCGATATAAGGCGCAGGCATCTCCAACGCGGGCGTAGAGAGCGACACGTACGTATCGGGAGCCTTCATCTCCTGTCCTCCCCCCAAGTGGAAAGGCCGAGGCGTCTGCTTAGCGTCCTCACTGATGAAATCAGCCAGCTGAGCTGGCATCGCACTAACCCCTTGCCCAGAGTCGAATATCTGCGAGGCAGTCATTGCACCGGCTCCAGCTCCAGCTCCCGTCTTACTTCCATTCGTCCCAGTAGTGTTGTTTCGACGTCGAAGTAATGACCGAGCCTCGTCCACACTCCGACTTCGGCTCCGACTCCGATCATGACCTTTGGAATTGGCCTGCGGTCGTCTCTCGACAGAAGCGGAGGGAGGCGTATTCTCGCCTGTACCAAGGACCACCATATCCCCAGCCCCAGCCCCACCCAGACCCGAATCATCCAGCCGCTTCCGCGTAACTGTACTCCGTCGCAACGTCGTCCCAAAGTCAGAATCCGTGCCCTCACTATCAGCAGTCAGATTCTCCGTCTCCGAAATCTCTGCAGTGATCTCAGCGACAGGACTCGGCTGAGCCCGATCGTCAGATGGCCGATAAGGATCCAATCTGGGGGAACTCTTCAAGGAGAGAGCGAGGTCACTATGGACGCGTCGGAAGGAGCCCGTCGGTCGTTGTTGCAGCGACGGTTTAGGTTGAGGAGGAGTGGAAGTAGAAGGAGAAGCCTCCTGCGAGGAGAAGATTAAACTTTTCACAGTAGCAGGAACCGCTGGATCGAGAGGTGGACGCGCATCGACGGGATGTACCACGGGGGACGCTTCCAGCCGAGGAGGCGAGCGCGGAGGCGTACTAGGCTGACGAGGACCACGCGCACGCGTCGTCCGTACACCCCTGCCTACACTCTCCGCATCGCCCTCGCCCTCAGTCCCACTTGCAGCATGCAGCGATCGAGGTACAGACGGGTACCCACTACCACTCGACATCAAGCTCTCCCTGTGCAAGCTCGACGACTTGGTCGAAGTAATCGACGCGCCAGAACTAGACATCGGACGCATATTCGTCTGTCGCACAATGCCCTTCGTCCGAGCCAGTCCGCCTTCTTCGCTCTCGTCCCATTTCTGCTGTAGACGTTTACGGTTCCGTCTGGCCAGCCTCTTGGAGTTCTTCCAGCCAAGGGAACCGTGCTCGTCATCGAGTACAGGACTGCTGAAGACTTCCCGAAGGACTTTCTCCTTGAGCTGTCGATTGATGGCCGTACTACCCCGTCCAAAGATGCACGCAGGCGGATGACTAGGCCCCGCCGCCGCTGCCGTTGCCGCAAGATTAGACGTAGAAGTAGAAGCAGACGGCGCGAGAGTGGTAGACGAGTTCGACATGGTCTGATAGTAGTCCGAAGGCAGTTGCCGATGCTGGATCAAGGGAGAAACACCCCTCCCAGCACCCAAATTGAACAAGCTCGGATCCTCTACAAGGTGCGATCGGGAGAGGAAACCCTGGGATGACATTCCCATAGGCACCATACTCCTCTTCCTCAACTTGCCATGCGGTTGAGCCGAACCCAGCGCTGCGACGACTTCGGCTGCACCAGACTCTGAAGTCGACTGGTGGAAGGACGTCGCGAAAGGGTTGGAGGAAGGCGAATGCGGTGCCGGAGTGGAGGGACTGCTGGACAGCGGCGTAGTCACCAAGGCGTCCGACAAGCCTAGACCCTTCACGCTCCCCGCATTAGCCGAAGGCGGAGCAGAAGCCCAGAACTCGCTGTGCCCATCCAGACTGGAACTTGGTTGAGACGATGCCGTCGTAGTCGTTGCAGTACTAGATGCATATCCCGCGGGTAGGTCAGCAGGAGGGACCGTCGCACCTGTTGCTGCTGCTACGCCCGTACCGAATGTGGAAGGAGGAACAACAGCAGCAGCGGCGGGACCCGAGCTCCCTAGGCTATCTCCCGAATGCTCCTTCACGGGTAGTTCAGCGGAAGGACCAGCAGCACCAGCACCAGCACCTATCGCCCGACTTCGACTCGACTCCCTACTCCGGTTGGACGCAGGCCTCGAAGCCGACATATTACCCGGCGTACCCGGCGCACTCGCACTCGCACTACTACCAGCCCCACCAGGAGGCGTCGGCACCCCACTCCTCCTCAACAACCAATTGGGAACAATATGACGATTCATATGCAACGCGACCTCAGGAATCTCACCCTCATGCGGATCCTGCCCCGAGAACACTTTCCGTCTGGCTTCGCGTTCTCGACCCCTTCGCTTCTTCTGGGAGGTAGAGGTGGATGAGGTGTTGCCGCCACGTTCGGAACCTTCATTGTCGCCTGCGCCGCCTGTGCGGGCGCTCTCGTGCTCGGAGAGATCACCTGTAGTTGAGGCTGCTTTGGACTGTACACCTGTGGATTCGGCAGTGGTGGAGGGTGGTGCGCCATTTGCATGATGCGCTACGTCATCGGTGGCTACGTTCCCCCCCGCGTCGTGCTCAGCTTCGTTCTGGTCCAGATTAGGACTGGCATCGCCCGCAGGGAGCTGCTCATCCTCCTCCGGGTGTCGGTAGGTGACGTTGAGGACTCCGAGGTACTTGGGCATGAAAGAGAGCAACTCGGTATGGTTCATCTCCACGGCCTCGTAGAACTCGTTCTCGCGACTGACAAGGGGTTTGCACACAGCCCGGGCGGAGAAGCGGAAGATGGAGTTGTGACCGCCGACCTGGTTGTTGAAGGGTTGGAGCTGAACGACGGCAGGTGGACAATAGGAAGGAGGAAGAGGTTGTGGTGAAGCTCTTGCTGGGCGATTGAATGATGCTCCGGAGGGATGCGAGAATTGTGCTGTCCCGGGACCCATTCCAATCTGAGATCCAGACGAAGGCCGCCTAGTGACTCCTGGATGATGATCGCCAGCCTCACTCTGATCGGAAAACCCATCGAGCTCGTAGTCATACTGACCATCGTCGTACTCCCCATCTGGATCTTCCTCGTCGTCATCATCTTCTTCTTCCTCCTCCTCCCAATCTTCGTCGTTATAATCGTCGTCGCCATCATCATCATCCGCGTCAGCGCCATCATCGACATCTGCGTCCACCTGGCTGTTGCTGTCGATCGGATCGCATGAGCGTCGATGTCTTCGGTTGGAGATGGCTGGGGAGTGAGGGGCGGCGACGGGCTGTGAGCAAGCTGCCTCCATGAAGGGAGAGAAGCTTTGCCATCCGCCGCTTCCGTCGATCTACAAAGGGAAGTGGCACTTCAATGTCAGTTGACTCGAGGAAGAAAAGAAGAAGATCACAAAGTACTTACGATGGGCTCGGGCACAATGGCACGTGTTGACTTGTCGGCTGCTTCCATCAATGCTGAGGGTGATAAGGGTACAGCTGGCCCCTCCCCATCGAGCATCCATTCCCTGTCCCTGTCTCGATCCCGATCCCTGTCCTCGGTTTGTTGCTGGTGGTGATGTGATGAAGTATTATGATGAAGATGGGTGGAAGAAGACGAGTCGAGATTGGCGAGAAGGACTGCTGCTGCTCTGCTTGGTCTTCTTCCCTTGCGTACCAGGAGAGATCCTTCCCTCTTCATCCATCGTGGAGTGGCTGAGGGTGAGACTGTTGCTGATGCTGTTACGGTAGTGCTGGATGCTGTTGCTGCTGTGGCTGTGTCAGGGGGGTCCAGCCCTTCTGGACTTCGGCTCAGCATCAGGTGTTGATTCGCTTGAGCTGGGAAGGCAGACGGACAAAGGGAGAGGGGAGATGAAGGTTGCCGCTGTCGAAGGAAGATGATGATGATGATGATCGTCCTGATGATGAGCAAGAAGAGGATAGATGCTCCCAACCCAAACTGATGTGTTCCGCTGTGCCGGAGTATCAAAGGGAAGCTGAATCAATCAATCCGTCGCAGCTGCCAATAAAGCACATCACGTGGCAAGAACCATAATCTCGCTCAGGTTGGGCCGGCTATCGTCACGTTTCTCAACCCCACTCAACGTGCTCACTCTCTCCCAAAACGCTGACTCGGTGGAATGGTAAAAGAGTTCGAAAAAGGATGAGATTGGGGGGCCAAAGAACAAAGGAAGAGACGAAGAAAAAAGGCGGGAAAGGAGAGGGAGATATGGATATCGAACAAGTCAGGAAAACCGCACAGTATAAAGCAAATACTGAGCAAAAACAAGTTAAGGTGGAGGCGGACTTGCACAGCTCTCGGCCGCTACCCTTCTCCTTGCCCTCTCCTGGTCGGGGGGTTAAGGGCAAAAGGGATCGAGGAAAGAGGCTGCACGAAAAAGGGGGACGGCCATTAGGAACCAGCCAAGGCGGAAGTTGAAGGTCGGGACCACAAAGGGGTAGACGACCTGAGATCGGCGAACCGAAGGGAAATGAAAGTCTTGTTCAAACGAGTGTGTGTGTGTGTGTGTGTGTGGTGCGAATAGCTGAGTGTCTTTGAGTTAAGTTGGAGGAGTGGAGGGGTTTGTCGCTCCGAATGTCCCCCGCCCGTCGGACCGGAGGTTGGAAGGTTTGGTCCCCCCCTCCAACGATGGAAGGGAAATGAAGTCGAAGCCAGATAGAGGTGGCGCAAACATAGAGGAGAAGGACCCGAGAGTGCGGATATATATGGTCGAGCCAGAAGCGGAGGAAAGTTCTTGAGAAAACCGTAGCTTGAGAAGAAGGGGGAAAAAAGAAGTGAAAAATCTTGGTCGGGAGAGGGCTTCGACACCCCCACGCCATGGACGGCCTCCTCTGGCGCACAGGAGGGGGCCAAGCGCGAGCTGTCGGCGGGATGAAGAGAGCCGTAGGCTGATGGATGTTGCTGGGGCGAATCCGATCGGACCTTACCGGTGCAAGCGGGTCAAGTATTTTTTGGTTCCTTGTATATCGTATGGACCCCCCAGCGCGCCGGTCTGTCGGACGGAATAAAAGACGATGTGAAGAAAAGAAAGACGAAGAAAGGGGTGACGGAGTAGAGAAAAGTTGGATGCCGCGGAAATTCAGATATCTGGTCGAAGCGAATTCCATGTCACCTTCAAAGGGGAGTAAAGTGACTGTTCGCACTCTCAAAGTTCGTCAACCCGCTCGCACGAGTCCGCACCGTAGGTGCACCATGCCCATGACTGCTCTGAACAACCGCCTCATCCCCAAAAGGAGATTCCCCTTCCTCTTCCTCCTCCTGCATCTGCAACGCCGTAGCACCACGAGTCCCAGTCCGCGGCACAACCGTCGCAACACTCGCAACCGAAGCCCGGTTCGAAGTCGACGACCGGTTCTGCTGCTCGTAGAACTCCAACTGGATCCGCTGAGACTCCGTCAAGGTGCTCATGTGCAACGCACGCTCCGCAACACTCAACGTACTCAACAGACTCGAACGTCGCTCGGCCGAATTGCTCGACTGCATCGTGTTGGGCGTCAACGAACGTTCCTTGTTGACCGGCGCGTTACCGCCACCGTAGAACGATTCACGGACGCTCTCCGCCTTCGAGCCGCCTGAACCGTCACTTCGCTCCGTCATCCGACTGGTCCGGTGAGGGTTCGTAACCGCTGTCGGCAAAGGGCTCACACCTGAAGCATCCGCGAATGGATCCGCATCGGCACCACCGACACCGCTCTGTCGTCCAAACGCAGAAGCCGCACGCTGAACACTGACATAGCTCCCATCCATCTCACGCATGATCCCCTGCGCATTCATATCACCCGCGTGCTCCCCATCATCAATCACAAATTGGGTGTCGACCAACATGCCCGTCGCAGGCTGTTGCTGGTGGTGAGAAGCACTGCCGTAACCAGCAGCGTAGAGGTCCATCCCGTTCGCAGCAGCCTCGGCGTCGCTGATCTCCCACGTCTCCGTCAAGGCATTGTTACCGCCCGAAATCGCACGCTGACGCTCTTCACCACTAGGCTCCCACATCTCCCGAAGCGTAGCCCGGTCCGAGCCCGATCCAGAACGATGAACACCGCCCACAGCACCGGCACCAGCACCAGCGACGTACATCGGAGCCCCACCGTGATGGTCCGGGTTCGAAAGACCAGCAAACGAAGCAATCGTCAACCGCCGATCACCCTTCTGTCCATCCCGGAGCTGGATCTGACCAGATTGCTTCCTCTTCCACATCCGCCAGGCAAAGAAGAGGACAATAACAGCTCCCAATGCACAGCTGACTCCAATCAGCGCACTCTTGAGACTGCTCGAGCCGGATTTGGATCCATCGGCTGAGGCGCCGTCACCCGGGAACTTCGTACCGGGTACGACGGAGAGGATGTTGAATTGGCGGTCGACGTGGGCGGCCAGTTGGGCTCCGACGGCGGATGGGGCGGCAGTGTAGAACTTGGAAGTGGGGTCTTTGATCATTTCGCTCAGCTTCTCGACGTATTCCAGGGGCACGTAAGCGACGTAGAGAGTCATGGCGGATGCGTCGCCGTCAGGGTGGTAGGCCTGCAGACGAGCGGTGGTCACATTGTAGTCGGGAAGTCCGAGAGCCTGATACAAAACAGAACACAATCCAAGTCAGCATCATACGCTATGGCACTAAAGGGCAGTAGAACTCACCTCAGCGATAACACCAGGGAAGAAGGCAAAGATCTGAGCCGTAGTAGCCGGGTTACTAGCCACCAAGTTCCAGTTCAGTGGACCATTGAACAAGATCGAAACAGGAGCCGTACCCTCAGGCTGAATAGAAGCCGCAGCCCCATCCCGAGCACCCGAAGATCCATCAGCTCCACCAGAACCAGAGACGCCCGCAGCTGACGATCCCGTACCAGAAGATGAGCCAGATCCACCATTGATGCCGTTCACAACGCCCGCAGCGGGCAAGATCTGCTCGGGCAACATGGGCACATCAGCAGCAGGAACATTTCCTACCAACATGGTCGAGACGGGACCCATCCCGGGTACAACACCAGCATCACCGGATCCAGCATTACCAGATCCAGCGGGCGCAGCGGTAGCCATAGGGTCCGTAGCTCCAGCATCCCCGTTCCCAGGGACTGCAGAGCCATCCGTACCAGTAGGGGCTGCACCCGAACCGTCCGTTGCCGTAGGAGCAGCAGCGCCGAGGTCAAGTGACTGACCGTTAGCCCACCACCAGACTGACGTGGCAGGAGGAGGCATCGTAACCGTAGGATCTTGGCCACCCTCTCCCACACCGGAGCCATGGCCCGAACCTGAACCCGTACCGGTACCGGTGGGGGAACCCTGGCCAGTGCCCGAGCCTTCGGCGGCAGAGGGCGAAGCGGTTGCGGGATCTGTAGGAGCAGCGGCTGAAGGGTCGACGGAAGGGTCCGTAGGGGTAGCAATGGGCTCTTCGGCGGAGCTCGACGTGCCAGGCTCGGGATCCTGACCGGGGTAGTTGCCATTGTAACCGCCGTTGCCACCAGTAGGCCTGGAAGGGTCCGTAGTCTGAGAGGGCTCCTGGGTGGAGGTGGAAGGGGCAGTAGTCGTAGGCGAGGGCTCAGTGGTCGAAGATCCAGAACCTCCGAAGATGACGGATCCCAATCCAGGGAGCAAGCCAGGTTTGCCATTTCCATTTCCATTTCCACTTTCACCCGATCCAGATCCCTCTCCAGATCCCTCTCCAGATCCCTCACCAGATCCAGATCCGGTATGACCACCGCTCGTCACACCTCCGTTCTGCCCACCCGAAGAGCCAGGGGCAGTAGTAGGCTGAGAAGAGTGGTGCTTCGTCGAAGAAGGCGAACTACCACCACCGAGGATGGGGGTCAAGATGGGTGCGAGGACACCACCTACGAGACCTCCGTTCGAGGCAGAAGAAGAAGAGGGACTGTGGCCCTTGTGGGTGTGACTGGGCTCGTCATGACCCGAGCCAGAACCAGAACCGCTACCGTTCTCATTGGACCCGCCGGTGGTGGTCCCAGACGAGCCGCCTCCGAGGAGACCACCTAGAAGACCAGGAACAAGACCGGGATCATCCGAACCGGAACCGGAGCCAGAGCCAGAAGACCCTGATGCCGAGCTCGAGCCGGAACCAGACCCAGAGGGGGGCTTGCTGGTCGTACCAGACGAGCCGCCTCCAAGGAGACCGCCCAGGAGACCAGGGACAAGACCGGGCTCATTCTCATAGCCAGAGCCGGAGCCAGAGCCGGAGCCAGAAGAACCTGATGCCGAGCTTGAACCTGAACCAGATCCAGAGGGAGCCTGGTTGGTCGTACCCGAAGATCCGCCTCCGAGCAGACCGCCAAGAAGACCAGGGACGAGCCCGGGATCGTCAGAACCGGAACCAGAGCCAGAGCCAGAGCCAGAGTGGGAGTTGGAACCAGAGTGGGAGTTGGAACCAGAGTGGGAGTTTGATGCAGAGGAAGAAGCTGATGAGGAGCTGCTGGGCTTGGTGGGAGTAGGCTCATCATCATTTCCTCCTCCAAGGAGCCCACCGAGCAATCCTCCCAATCCGCCACTCTCACCCTCATCCTGGCCGTGGTGAGTAGTGGTAGTGTTGGTGGACTTGGGAGTGTCTTCTTCCTTCGTCTTGGTGGGAGTAGTCTTGGTGTGGGTGGCGGTTGATTCGGAGGGATCGTCCTTGGTGTTGCCGCCGCCGAAAAGACCGCCGAGGAGACCGCCTAGGGCGTTCTCGTCGTCGTCGTCCTTGCCACTGTTGGAAGCAGTGTGATGACTGTGGTTAGAGGTGGCGGTCTGGGTGGTGTGATGCAAGTGGGAGAAGTGTGTAGCAGTGGCTGTCCCGTGATGATGAGTGAAGGTGTGGTGGGTTTTGGTGGCTGTGGAAGTGGTGTCCTCATCATCATCTTCATCATCATCCTTTTCGTCGTCGCCCTGTTGAGCAGTGGCGGTATGAGTGGGATGAGTGACGTGCTTAGAGGTGGTGGTAGTAGCCGAGTCATCGTCACCGCCGGTAAGACCGTCGGCTAGATCAGGGAGGATCATGAGTCGTTTCCTGTTGAAACGCGGCTCTGATGCGAGGCCAGGGTTGATATGAGCGCGAGCGGCAGCGGCTGCGTTGTGTGCCCTTTGTACGGCTGGTGTTCTGCCGACGGGGAGGTGTTCGAGACGAGCATCGGAGGTGGATGCGAGGACGATGGAGGCGAGGACGTAGGTTGTCAATGCTGCGACACGCATTTTGAGGGAGAGAGAGGGGGTTGAGGATGGGGAAGCAAAAGAATGTGGGTGGGTCGGGATGAGTGACCCGTTAAGCTGGAGAAGAGAAGGAAAGTTGTAGAGGAGAGTTCAGCTGAGCGAGCGATGAGAGGATTAGGGGGCAGGGAGTGGTGGAATACATACTGAAGTTGTGAGAACGAGATCGGACGCTCAGCGTTTCTGTGTTTGATGCTGGATGGCCGAAGTCGATGTAATCCCTTTTCGAAATCAGGTAACTTTGGTTGGTAAGATGTATGTATGTATAGATACCGAAGGAACAGAGGGAGTGTTCCTTTTTCTGCCCTTTGCTGGATCGATCGATCTCGCTGTCGCCGTGGAAAGTGGACCCCCTTTGTAGAGAGGAGAGGGCGATGACTGGAGATGGAATGCGTCGCAGAGACTGTGTGAAGGAAACGGACGCGGGAGGGAGAGAGAGAGGAGAGAGGAGAGAGAGAGAGTGAAGAAGTCGAAAGGGAGAGAGGGAAGAGATGAAGGTCACGATGTAAATGAAGGGAATCCCACTGGACAAGAGCAAGAGAAGGAGAGCGGGCCTGGGATGAAGGTGAGTCGGCTCTCCTTCTCATCTTCTTCCCTCACTTTTGTAATCACAGACTCCCCAGACTCTGTCCTGTTTGTAATGGACCAGACACAAATTGGCGCCCAATGATCTGCAAGGAATACAACTCCGTCGCTGATTCTCCGCAGCACAACACACATCAACACAGCACAGCAAAGCCCCGACCCGCGCACAACTACTGCAACGACCTTCCAAACAACTCTCATGCTCTCTCCTTACCTGCAACACCTGCGGATGAGTGTTGTTGTTGATGGTTACGGTCAGAGGGCGTTCGTCTCTGTTCGGTCCGACCGACAAAATAAATCATCTCATCTTGGTTCGCAGGCCGGCTGTGGTGTGATGGCGGACTAAGAGCCAGCGGAGCCGGGACCCATCGGCCAAGTTCGCGTTGTAATGTGTCCCTGAAGGCGTAAATCGGCGCTAAATTCTGATCGGGTCTCACAGCGTCTCAGTCTCAAAAAACCACGTGCTGCAGGTAGATCGGGCGAACCCTCACTCACTGACTGAGGTCGAGCTCGAGCCTCCTCCCGCTTGGGTACCACCTTCTCAACGTTTTCTAGCAGAGGGAAGCAACAAGTGTTTGGGCGAAGTGTTGCGACAGGATGGCACCTGCACCTGCTCATCCCTCAGCGCGCCCGCAACAGACACCATCGCCCACTCCAAGCAGCTCAGCCTCAGCACCTCTCGCCCTCACTCTCACATGGCAAGCTTTCACAGCCATCCCAAACCCACGCAGACAACGAAGACTACGGGCTCAGCGCAAATCACACCCACTACTCTCAAGTACTCTCGCTGATGTCGTAGTACCGCCTTCGATCTCCTATAATGGAATACCCACAAGCGACTGTCTCGATCCAGAACAGGCAGAGCTCGATGCCGATCCATGGGGAGGATCCACCCTCGACCCATCCTCATCCTCGGCAGCTGATTCTCCGATCATAACAGCTCTCCTCCCACTCAGCATGGAACGCATCGTCCTCGCCCTCTCAGACGGATCACTCGCTGTCCGACCTCTAGCCCAGCTCAGCACCACAGCTTCCCTCGCCTCCTTACCGCCCGCGCTCGAATCGGCTACTCTCCTCAGCTGTCCTCCTACCCAGCTCCGCGGACATATCACCACTCTACAGCAGATTCAGATCCCTACCTCCTCATCATCCAGGAGTCGGCCAGGAGCGTCTGCGTCCTCGGCTGCGGCGAATACCCTCAAGCTGGTGGTAGGAACGACAGAGCAGGGCGAGCTTCTCATCTGGGATGCCGCGTGAGTGACCCTGAGATCGAGGTTTGGGAGGCGAGGCCTTGCGCATTCTGATCGGGGTTGCCTTTTCTTTTCAGTACCTTGACTCTCTTTGCCGAGCTACCCCTCTTCTCAGGCCCAATCGAGTCCGTCGTCCTCCTCGACCTCGACTCTCCATCTTCATCCATCCCCGCACCCCGCTCCTCACACTCCCGTCTTAACGGCTGTCTAGCATGCGAAGCAACAGACGGAACTCTCGCCATCCTCCATCTCGACGTCTCCGCTCGTCCGTCCGAAGGCAGCGGCGGCGCGTCGTCCTCTACTACTACAACTGCCAAAGGAGCGGGAATGGGTTATGACGTGCATGTTTCTCTCCAACATACAATCCCTTCCCGTGGACCTGATGCACCTCTTCAAACTCTCTTCCTGCGCAATGCGGAGCTGCTCCTCCTCTATGCCGACGGACGCGCCCGACTATGGGACACAGCCGTCTCCTTCCCTCTCTCCCTCGACCCTTCCTCCTCCTCACTCGGAGCCGGACTGGGCGGGGCGGAGCTCAGGAGAAGTATCGGGGCGGACCAGGCGATGAGTCTAGTTGAGGATGATAATAAGGCGTATGATGCTCTGTATGCAGGGTCGAACGTGACTCCCCAGATCAGACCTACGTCGTTATACACCTCTTCCCAAACTCACTCCCCCGTCATCGGAAGCAATACCTCCCACCTCGCGCCACCAACAGACAGACATTCCGCCTCAGGCTTCGCAACTCCAGACCCAGCATCCTCAACGGGCGGCCGACCACGCTTCGCAGCTGCGTCGCATGCGGCACATGCCCTCTTGCTCGGGTTGAACGGCGGACATTTCCCTGGGGTAGGTGGAGGGTCCAGGACAGCCTCAGGGACGGCGTCTCCTAATCCTGGTGGGCCCGTAGTCCCTACCCAGCGATGGGTCTCTTTCGACTTCACTTCCTCTTCTACGACGACAGCAGCGGCGGCGGGTGTTCTATCCCTGTTACAGGAAGATGAAGAGGACGGGGAGAGCGAGAGCTTCACCCTCTGTGCGGATCTGAGGAGGGCAATCGAAGCAGCTGCCAAAGCACTCATACCCAAAGGCGGCGCAGCTCCATCCCAAGCTTCCTCACAGCAGCATGGGAAAGTAGGGTTGACCTCTCCTGCTGCTATCAAGGCTTTTGGGATCGTCCGGCCGATTTTGGTCGGTCTGATAGCTTCGGAGCGGAGGGAGGGGGAACGGAAGGAGGTTGGGGATGCTTGGATGGGGTTGGGCGAGCGGGTTGGGTTGGACATCGGTTCGGTGAGGGCGGCGGGCAAGGGTCGGCCGAGGTTAGGGCTTGTGCTGTGAGTGTGTGATCGCGCCTTGTATGCCGTGTTGATTGATGACTGTGCATATGGCACTATACTTCGAGCTGACTCTACCATTCTACTCGATCAGACCGCAACGTGGGCTATGTCTGGAGAGAGACGATCGAAGACCTCCGACCTCGCATTCCGAGGTGTTAACGACATACATCGTCGCCCTAGGGTCCATCTTGCGGATTCTATCCCGGATATCAGGTACGTCTTCTTCGCGCTTCTGATCACGTCCGCCTTTTCTTCTCCTGTTGCTGACACGCGGCAATCTAATCCGTACATAACAAGGCTTGCACGATGTTGTGGATACTTTACGGCATGAATATATCGACTCTCGTGCCCAATTTCCCACTCCCGAAGATGAGGCGCCCATCTCTCTCGACGTTCTCTCGCTCTACTTCCTGGATTCTTCTCGTGAGTTGGCTTCCGGGTGGCCTTAACTGAGAAAAGGCGCAGGATGGGCTCAAAATGTTGTTCTACAGATGACATTCGCGAGACTGCCAAACACTTGCTGCATGCTGCTTTCCGAAATTTGCCTCAGCCGGATATTGACGACCTTTGTCGACGCTGGGAATCATCATGTGAGTCTTTTCTTGTTTTTCTGAACTTGTGCCATTCCAAGGGCCAGGATGGAGTTCTGACCTCCTACGCGAATTATCCTCGCAGTACCGAGCCGACAACCGACTGCATCGAGCGACGTTCCGGAGAGTCAACAACATCAGTCTATCATGCTTCTCGGTTTGCTCGGGTCTCAGCGCTACAAGCTTTTGCCTTTAACGTGAGTTCCCTCGTCAAAAACATCCGGGTCGTTCTGGTGCCTGGCATCTCAAAGCTGACTTTTGTTACATTGTCTCTGCGAATAACCAGGACACTCAAAGATGTAGCATCCTCCATCACCAAGTACCTACACGAGCCCACAAGCGCACACGAACTCACGCTCGCCCTCGAACTGATCCTTCGCGGCTTCGCGACATGGCAGCACTATTTTGACGCGATGGAAGTCATGCGGACTTTGTTCTGGCTCTCCACCAATGCTGACCAGCCTACCTCGGCCTGGCGAGGAACGGCGGGTCCACATCCGCATCCGCAGAATGGGGACACACCGCAGAATGGGCATAGTCCGTCGCTCACTGTGGGCGATGGGTCTACATTTGGAGGAGGAACAGGAGGGGGGGTTTTGGCGCATGTTCCTGCTGATGTTCGGGCGTTGGCGCGGAGGGCTACGCTGCATATTGCGGGGGAGAATACGCCGTTGTTCATGACTACGCTGTCGCATGATATTTTACATGCGCGTTCGGCTGCGCACTGTTCGGCGACGATGCGGTTGGTCACGTTCCTTGTGCGACAGGTTCGTCTATTTGCCACTCTCCCTCCGCATTTCTTTCATGTGTGGCATTAGTGAAAACTGACGCTTCTTTTGGAAATTTGTAGGAACCACTCATCCTGCTGGCGAACTTACCGCGTCTGGCCGAGGCTGTGGTCAAATCGCTCGATCCGACTGTGACAGCGATGCGGGAGGCCGTAATGCAAGCTGCGACGGTGATGATCTCCGACCTGGTGCACACCTACCCCTCGATCGACTTCCACGGCAAAGCACAGCGACTGGCTGTAGGAACGCACGAAGGCGCCTGTATCCTCTACGACGTCAAGACTGCCACGCGACTCTACGTCCTCGAAGGCCATACGGCCCCCTGCGACGCCTGTGCGTTCTCACCGGACGGACGACGACTGGTCACTGTGAGCCACAGCGAAGGCTCGGGAGGTGGGAGAGCGCTGGTATGGAAGGTTGGCGCGAGTTTTACGAGCGTGTTGATGCCTGGTCAGATGCCGCGTCAGGGAGGGTCTGATCGGAGTGGGGCGTATAAGGCTGTTGATTTTGTGATGAGTGAGGGTGCGATGGCTCAGATTGCTAAGGATCCTTTGGGGACGATTCGATTTGAGTGGGGGGGTGAGGGTGGCGGGGATTCTGCGGGGGGCGGTAATAATGGGAGTGTTAGGGTCATGTTGGGGGAGGTGAGCTTATCGTTCAGCGTTGCTTGAATTGGAAGATCACCCACGTTCGCCTTTGCTTGCGGTGCTACGGTTCTCCGTCCTGAAGTAGGGGACAACAAGAGACGAAACTGAGGACGTTTGCGAAGCTGCGGTTTGGTATGAGCGTCGTGAACTCGGACAGGGCGGGCGAGATGCTCGCTCGCTCTGGAGCACCGGTTCCCATGATATGCACACGTTGGGAAGCTGCGAAGAGGGAAGGGCGGCGATACAGAGATCAGGAAGCCCAGGTAGAACTGATTTCGCTCCCACGCCTTCACCTTCGTCTGCCTTTGCTGAGGCAAACGCACGGGCCATGCAAATCGAAATCATCACTCGTCCACGCTTCTTCCTGCCTAACAAGTGACCCCGGTTCCATGCATGCATGCCCTCCTCGCTGTGTCTCTGGGGTCAAGTCAGCGCTGACACGCTGACCGCTGACAGTCAGTGTGGAAGTGTACTCTATTGTGACGCACTTGAGGTGCATCGATA
Organism: Tilletia walkeri; assembly: GCA_009428295.1. Lineage (NCBI taxonomy): Eukaryota > Fungi > Basidiomycota > Exobasidiomycetes > Tilletiales > Tilletiaceae > Tilletia > Tilletia walkeri. The sequence goes on from RDSH01000111.1 coordinate 58,475, forward strand.
CCTTACTCTCAAGCGAAAGTCGGTGACGACAGAGACCTTCCTCGCCGGCGTGCCGAAATCGTTCGCCTCGCATCCCACCGACCTCGCACGGAAGACGAACAGAACGAGAGGCCGCCTTGAGGTATATAATCTCTGTCGTCGAATGATCCATCTCTCTTTCCTCGCCCATTGATTCATGTCCTCATTGCTGCGAACTCCTGCTACCGCACTATTACGCTCAAGTACCCCTGCTCGCACTGCGACCTTGACCACCACCGCACGTCTTCACCAGACCTCTTCTCATCTTTCTTCGCCTACCATGTCTCTCAGCCCTTGCTGCTTCAAAGGTGAGGGGTCGACTGTGAGCTCATTCTGAAGACCTGTGCTCCGTTGACTGTGTTCCCTTCATGCTGTGTTGATCTGCCATCAGGCCACTTCCACAAGGGCACCGCCAAAGGTCAGATTGTCGAGATCGGACCTGACAACCGCAGGACCTACGTCTCGGGTCCCGAGCCTGCCCAGGCATCTGGAGCGATCTTGATCATTGCCGACGTCTTCGGTATCAGCTTGAACAACACCCGTATCATTGCTGGTGAGTTCTGACGAGGGCGAATAAGCCGCAGACGGAGGGTTAGCTGAATCATTTGCCCTCCTTTGATTCTTGCGAGCACAGACAACTATGCAGAGAAGACGGGTGCACGAGTCTACATTCCTGACTTTTTCGATGGCAGTGAGTGCTTGCCCGTGGTTTTGCAAGGGGAAATGACGAGACGAAACTGAGATTTTGGTATTGTTGATTGCCATCCTACAGGGGACCTTTACACGCAACTGGACGGCCATTCTCCCGGCTCCCCAGAAGCCCAGGCGAAAGGGTTCAAGATTCAAGATTTCCTGGCAGAATTCCACCCGCGCGACAATAGCTATCCTAAGATTGAAAGCGCCGCTAAGGCGATCAAGGCGTTGCACTCCGGCAAGAAACTGGTCAGTAGATTGATCTCAAGCTCAGTGTGTCGCTCTCTGAAGGAAATCTTGACCGGACGTGTTCTCTTTCTGCTACCCTACAGGGCGTTGTTGGTTTTTGCTGGGGCGCGCCAGGTAAGTCTCTCACGCAAAGGTGGAAAGAAGTACTACCGATCCCGGACAACAATGCTGACCGGTTGGAACTTCGTCAACAGGTACGATGCGACTCGGATCAGACGATGTTCCCGCCGACACGCAGGCGGACGCCGTAGCATGGGCCCACCCTTCTCTCCTGGAACTTCCCTCAGATATCTCCAAGCTCACGAAGCCAGGCTGCTTCCTTGCCGCTGAGACGGATGCTCAGCTCCCCAAGGAGCGTCGGGAGACCGTAGAGGAAGAACTGTGCAAGCTTGCCAAGAAGGGAATCTACACGACACTCCGGTGAGTGCCAGGCACTTTTCTTTGATCCTCCTCCATTTTTTGCCCCCATTGCTGACGGATATCTGCGTCTGTATTCCAGATTCTTCCCCGGTGTCGAACACGGATGGGCGGTACGCGGCGACGAGAACAACGAGTACACTTCGAGGGCGATGCGGGATGCTCAGTCGACACTGGCCGACTTCTTCGCCATCGAGCTTCGCGGTCAGTGATCCCGTTGTACATTGATTCATTCGAAGTAGAAGCATCTAAGCATCGATGTCCGTGCTGGTCTGTCCCGCCTGCAGCCTGATGGGAGGCCCGGGTAACCACGGAATGCAGCCAAGCAAGTCACGTGTGTCCTGTCCTTCTTGATGATGCAAGCTTGACTATGGATTTCATCAGCGAGGCGGAACGAGCTGACTCAAGATGAGGTTTCTCGGGAAGAGGTGGAGAAAAGTGTGGAAGGCCTGGTCTTGTAAGCAGGTGAGCTTTAATTTCTGACATGCGACGACCATGTGGCTCTAAGCTGACAGGGAGGACAAATGTATAAGAGACGCACGTGGCTGCCTCTTTCCTGACTAACCCACCTCCCAAGAAGAAAATTTGGTCGCCGGCGAGCGGAAAAGAAGACTTGACTCATCGTCAGATATTTTCGCACTGTTTCGTGGCTGCGGCTTTAAGAAGACTTGGGATTCGCATGAGAAGGTCTGCTGCTGACTCCTACCCACCACCTCCTGCTTCTGCCTTCATCCCCCCAGATCTACCTCACAGAACAACCTCAACTATGAGCTCCGAGAACCCCACCATCGTTCCCTCCGCTGGCGTCAGCCGCCCCGCCGTCAATGGCTCATCCGGTGCACAGAAGGGCGGCGAGTCCTCCTCAGGCACAGTCAGCACCTTCGGCGTCAAGTCCGGCCTGGCCCAGATGCTCAAGGGCGGTGTCATCATGGACGTCGTCAACGCCGAGCAGGCCCGTATCGCTGAGGACGCCGGTGCCTGCGCCGTCATGGCTCTCGAGCGTGTCCCCGCTGACATTCGCGCTGAGGGCGGTGTGGCCCGTATGTCCGACCCGCAGATGATCCAGGAGATCATCGACGCCGTCACCATCCCCGTCATGGCCAAGTGCCGTATCGGTCACTTTGCCGAGGCACAGATCCTCCAGGCCATCAACGTCGACTACATTGACGAGTCCGAGGTCCTCACTCCCGCCGACCAGGCTAACCACATCAACAAGCACAACTTCAAGGTCCCCTTCGTCTGTGGGTGCCGGAACTTGGGCGAGGCCCTTCGTCGTATTAGCGAGGGCGCTGCTATGATCCGAACCAAGGGTGAGGCCGGTACCGGTGACGTTGTCGAGGCTGTCCGACACCAACGCACTGTCCAGGCTGAGATCAAGCGCGCTGCCAGCATGAGCGACGACGAGCTCTACGCGTTCGCCAAGGAGATCTCCGTACGTTCCCTACATCTTCCTTTCTCTTGTTGGCTCTCTTACTGATGCGTCGCGCCATTCTTCTGCTCTCATCTCCCTCAGGCTCCCTTCCACCTCCTCAAGGAGACCGCGCGCCTCAAGCGCCTACCAGTCGTAAACTTCGCCGCTGGCGGTGTTGCAACCCCTGCCGACGCTGCTCTCATGATGCAACTAGGTATGTCACGCTACACGCCTCAACTATGCTTCTACGCGTCTGATTTACTCACTCTCTCTCTCTCGGCGGTGTCTGCTTTTGCCAACCACAGGCAGCGACGGTGTCTTCGTAGGATCTGGTGTGTTCAAGGTAAGTCTCCATCTTGCTTCCGACCTCAAAAACGCGTGTTAAAACCCAATCAGACACGAGCATTCTGACCCTTTCCAATTTACACACTTCTAGGGAGCCAACCCCGCCCTCCGAGCAAAAGCTATCGTCGAGGCCGTCGCCCACTTCAACGACCCCGCCAAGCTCGCCCAAGTCTCCACCAACCTCGGCGCCGCAATGACAGGAATCTCGGACGCCAACGTGAACAACCCCAACTTCTTCTCCATGTCCAAGCGGGGATGGTAAATACACTCAGACTTCAAGGTTGGGTGGTTGTCACGGCGGGGGTTTTCTATCGGAGAATTATAGTCGGGACATTCCTTCTGCTCACGCGCGCGCGTTCTCTCCCACACGTACATTCCCACTTTTCTCGGTTTGAATCCTGCTTTCGCACTTGTAGGTCTTCTGTAGTCCTTCTTCGCCCGCTCTCAAAATTACGGGTATTTCCTTTCCTCCCGCAAGACTGGCTCGTTTATATCTGTATATATCTTTGCCGTCACCCTTTCCAGTCTGCTTCGCGTGGGGGAAAGCAGTGTATAAGGAGGTAGGCAAGTATGTAAGATGACATGGGTCCAGCATCATGGAAAGGTACTAGTACAGGTAGACAGGTGCAGTGCAAGATGGGGCCCAAATCGACACTACTGCTTCAGCCCCAAGGATTGTCCGAGTTCCACGGCGCCGCAGCTGGCGGACGAGGAGGGTTATCGTTGAAGCTCAGCTCACCGTCCTCGCCACCAAAGGTAAGTGCTGGTTCCTGCGGCGGTACCATCGGCATGCCGCCATTCAAGCCCACCGAGGCAGAAGACGCGCCCCACCCCGAGTGATCGTACGGCGCGAAATTCGAGCTCATGGACGATTTCCTCGGCACGGCCGGCGCGCTCGGTTCAGCAGACTTCATCCCACTGCCGCTGCCTCCGAAGCTCATGTTGAGTCCGCCGCTTCCACTGCCTTGGCCCATCTCATGTCCTGGTGACAACATGGAAGTAGACGAAAGGGAAGGTAGCTGACGACTCAAGCCCCGGTCCCTGGCCGTACCCAGATCCTCTTGCTGATTGAACGACATCGAGCCCGTCGATTTGGGTACTGGCGAGGGAAGCCCTCCCGCAGCCGCATGATGCTGATCCATCGCCATCGTCATCGTCGCTATGGTCGGCGAGGCTCCACCACCGCCACCGCTGAAGCTACTCAAACCAGCCGGCGAAGGTGGTGAAAGTAGAGAAGGCGACGGCGAAGGCGCAGCTGTGAATGAGTTCGACCTGCTTCGATCGTGCACAGGCGATGGAGGATTGTGGACCGTCAGCGTCGACCTCCTTGCGGACGTTGGTGGATTGTTGACAGAAGAAGAAGAGGCGACCAAAGGCGGCAGGGAGCTCTCCAGCTCGCGAACTTGAATCCCAGACTCCCTCAACTCGGCAAGAATCGCATCGGCGTCGAAGTGAGGACTCGGAAGACTCATCCGTGCTGGAGTCACCACTGTCTCATGCGAATCCCGGTATGGGGGAGGTTGCACGGTGGGTGGCAGCGGAGCCGATTGAGGAGGCTGGACCGATTCGATAGGATGCTCCATGCGCTCGGGTAGATCCTCATCGTACTCTTCAATCGGAGGTCTGGTTGACGGCAACTGCTTCTCCACAGGTGCAGGAACGGAAGAGCTAGATGCGTTCCTGGACATACTGCCTTTGTCAGGAGTCTTCTCTCCAGCGCCCTTCGAATCACTCCTTCGGAAGAGCTTTGTGAAACCACCGCTCTTCTCCTCCTCAACCGGCTGCTCCTCCTCTTCGTTGACGACCTGTCGAATCGGGATCTTGTCCACATCGACCGGCTCGTCAAAGTAGTCGGCCGTCGTCCGGAACTGAAGCTCGCTCAAAACGAGCGGCATCAGCGCCCGATACGCAAGATGACCGGGGATGACATGTGTCACGTCGACATTCTCAATGTCGGGCATGACTTCGACGGGATGAAGACCTGCAATGCTGCGGAGACCTCCTGAAGTTGCCCGATAGAGGTATCCCAAGATCCAGTCCGATCGAGAGAAGACGTTGACGAAGCGACCGGCAACCACACTCCTTGCCTCCTTCCACACTCGATCAGCCGCTGTCACAGGTGTGCCCATGATGTACACATTTTGCACGACACCAAAAGCCTTGATACGTGCGAGTTCCACAAGAGCGTAGAAGATCGCTCGAGCGCCGAGACTGAACCCGACCAGAGTGATGGGCCGAACGCCGATTTGGCGCTTGGCTAGGACGTCTGCCAAGATCAGCCCAGCAGCTTTTGCTCTGTCTAGAGCGTTTGACCAAGGATTGTCGATCAGGTACCCAAGCTTCAACAGCCACAGAGGCCAGGCGAGCGCTGTTGTCAGGGAAAATACATCGATCAGTATTGTGACCGCAGTCAGTAACGGCACATGATAGCTTCGACTCACCTCCGACCAAACCACCAGCGACAGTCAGCGCGAGGAGCTGCTGTACACCTTGCGTCAAGGTTTCGTTCCAGAGGATACTCAGGGAGTTACCCATCTCTTGCATCATCTCTGGTTCCCAGAGGACGCTGAACACATCGCCCATGATGCTGTCAATGACGCTGAAGGGCAGTCGCACATCGTCTTGCGCTCCGCTTGTGAACCTGTGGGACCCAAAGCAGAGAATTCGTACGTCAGCGCACGGAACAAGGACAAAGAGCGTACTGAGGCTACATCTCTATCCCGCATTTTGAAACACTTACCCAGGCATACCAACAATGCAGCTGACGCGCTTGTTATTGTGGATCGCTTTAAACGTGAAGGTCTTCACACTTCGAGTACGTCGGCTCATACCCTTGCCCGCAATACCCGCACCACCTAGCGTTCCCGTCGTAGTAATGATGGCCGCGCCTCCCACTCCACCCAGGAACGTACCCGTCCCACCAATTCCAACCGCACCCAGTGCAGCTCCTAACCCAGCTCCAATGACGGGTGCCAGTAAGCCTGCACTCAGACCGATGACAAGCCCACCGCCGACGGTCGCCAGACCCATCATGACATACCTCTTCTTCCTCGCCAATTTCTCCCGCTCGGCGATGACCTTCTTATTCCGCAGCTTATCAACACCTTCCTCAATCTCCAAAGCGTCTGTAATCCGCTTCTCGAACTGGGTGACGTCCATCCACGTCAGCGAGAGCGCCTCGGCTACACGTTCGAGTAGGACTCGGGAACGCGCATCGTAGATGCTGTCGGCCATGAGTACCAGGAATAAGTCGCACAGCACAGTCCACCGGATGTCGAGTGTGATGTCCTTGTCCGACGTGGAGAGTGAGGTCGTCACACCTTCCAGCGCAGCTGGTGGAGGCTCGATTGGAATAGGCTCGGAGGTCAGTCCCAAAGAGGGACCGAGAGACGGTCGGACGGTTGAGAGTTGGGCATCGATCTGCCCTGCTGTGTTTGGGTCTACCAGAATGGGAGCCTTCGTTTCGTCTTCTGGTGGTTCGGGCTCAGGCTTGTCGGAATCTCGAGCCGATGCTGGGACAATGTCGTCGATTGAATCCGAGCGAGGAGCTTTGGGTGTTCTCGCTCCATCCTCTGCATTCGTTGCTGCGGTGATGTCTTCGTCCCCAACATTTGAAGGTTCCGAGGTGGGAGGAGCAGCCAGCGCAGTGGTGGATGCTAGATCGCCAGAATCCTCTTCAGCTTCTTTAAGCTTCTCATTGTCCAAAGCCAACTTCGCAGCTGAAGACGATGCCACAGACGACCTTTGACGAGAATGACGAGAGGTGGCCGCGGGGGACGTCACTGAGGAAGCGCCTATGTCACCATCTCCGTCACCTAAATCCCCGTCACCTATATCCCGATCGCCGACATCCCCACCTCCTATATCACCATCACCTAAATCTCCATCTCCGATATCCCCACCTCCTACGCCTCCATCTCCAACATTCGTGTCCCCTACATCACCCCCACCTATATCGCCGTCACCAAGATCCGCATCTTTGAATGATAGTTCGTCAGAATCCCGAGGCTTGTCGAGCGGTGAAGTCGTGGGTGCTGCCAGGGGAGCTTCGGCTTCTTCTTTTGCAGATTCCGCCGAAGATGAGGTAAGGGGAGCGGGCGCGGGCGCGGGAGGCGCTGTCGTGGGCGTCACGTCAGGTTCACCCTCTGCCTTGGCCGCATCAGCCGTAGTCTCAGCTGCGGTTGTGGGCGCCCTGCTCTTGTCCGTGTCCTTGTTCCCGTCCGCTTTGATTATTGAAGGCTCGGCGGAGGAAGGCTTCGCAACCGTAGAGTTTTCCTCCCCATCATTCTCTTTCCCCTTATCGGCGTCGTCACTGTCGTCCTCCGCTTTCTGTCGTGCAGCTTCTGGGTCGTAATCCGGGTTGCGCACTTTGTGGGTCATGATCAGTGCCGGAGCGAGATCCTCGATGAGCACGCCATGATGCGCGAGCGAGTCGATCATAACCTGTTCTAAATTCGGAAGGGGCCGCAAGAAATGAAGAGATGCGGTTCAGCTCCTCTCATTCCTGCTCGAAGGTGAAGCATACAGACTCACCACTGGTGTCAATGTCCATATGCTTGTAGAGTCTCCCCATCACACTGACTCTCCACTCCTCCGCGCTTTGCCGAGCAGCTACCACCCCTGGCTCCTTGCCCGGTATCCGCTCCAGCTGGCGCACCATATCCCTCATCGCCAAGCTGCACAGCCCTACATATGCGATCTTCTGCTGTTCCGTCAAGAGCTGCTTCGTAGTCGCCAATTGGCTGAGTGGATTGGTTGAGGACAGATCTTGATCGTACCCTTGGGCGTCCATGTCCGCTTCTGCTCCCTCTGGGTTCTTATCGGTTCCACCACTAGCATTTGCGCCTCCGCCGAAGAGGTACTCAGTCGCTGCATGGATCTGCTCGGCCTCCTCGTCTTCATCGATCCGGAGCTGGGTATAGCCTTTCACTCCTCCATCGTCCTCGTCCTCGGACCCACTGCGACTGCCTTCGCTCTTTCGATCGCCATGGCCGTCGTCGTCATGCCCACCTCCCATGTGCTCAGGTTTACTCCTCCAGTTGTAGCCGCGCGCATCGTCGATATCCAGAATCCGACCCGTAGCATTACCTGTGCGGGAGGCGGTGGGCTTATTCCTGTTACCTGCTGATGCGCTTCCTGACTTGCTGCTGCTGCCGAAGAAGGAGCGACTGGAGCGCTTGTTTTCGGTCACAGGTGGAGGAGGGAGATGTGTTGGTGATGGAGGCCTGTACTTGTATTTCTTGAGCTCATCGTCGTCCAGATCGTGGAAGGCCGACTTGGGCATCTGGGCCGAGCGGAGGACTGGCATTTCCTGCCACTCGCCATCGTCATCGTCATCTTGCTTCTTGGGATCGAGAGAGGACGACATTGGCAGGCAGCAAAAGATGAGCGGGGGCCCCTTTTCCCTGTGCGAGGTTGTGTGAGCTTGTGGTAGTTCTCAGCTCCGATGATTGGGACGTTGAATGCTGCCCCAAAACGATGACATGGCGATCACGTGAGGGCAGCTGTCATCCTTTTCCTCTCTTTCCATCGTTGGTTGCTTCTTCCAACGACCATCACTCATCGTCCATCTCCCATTTGCAACCCTCAAACCAAAAGAATGAGAGTCCCAAACGCTCGCGTCGCACTCATCTCAGACCATGAAGCTCTCCAGCTGGCAAAGAGCTACAGTAGTCGGAATCAGACTCAAGCAAGGGCTTCCTCCCAGCTAGCCTTCGTTCCATTGAAATCAGGCATCGACAACCTCAACACCATTCACTACGAGGTGAGTCCATGCCAGTAGAATCCCTTACTTCTTCTGTGCTGATTCACCATCTTCTTTCGTCACCTTCCAGCTCATGACACATCTCACATCCACGGACCGCCCAAGACCATGTCTGCGTCAAACGCCAGAAGGCATCACTGCATTCCTCACCGCCCTTCAAACGGCCGGCCTCAGTCCATCGGCGGCCCTCGGTCCGAGAAGAGAGGAGGCACTGGCAGATCACCACCTGACCAAGTCCGAGCGATTGATGCTCGTTAACCACGCCCCTACATCACAAGTCTTCCTCAACACGGTGAGCCTCCTTTTCTTTCAAATTCCTTCAAATGCTTATTTCGGATCTCGCATGACTGAACACTTGCTGCTTCGAACTTACAGCTCATTGAAGAGTGCTTTGTCCGCTTCACTCCAGAACAGATTCAAACCTTGCTGGACCTTGTCAGGGAACATCTCCTACCTGACCCAAACCAAGCCGACCTCACGGACGCGGGAGACGATGCTGATGTTATAGACGAAGACGAGTACCTCAATTCATGACTTCCTTTCCAGCCTTTTAACTGTCACTCGTAACGTATGTCAGAATGGATGTCTGATGCGGGCGGGTGGATCTACAGATATCTACCTTGGTAGTGCAAGCGGTAATCGTTCGTTATATACATAAAATTATAGCATAGTCCCGGACTTGCATTACTCTACGGAGAGTCCTGCCCGTTTGTCAGAGGACAACGAGGAGATCTTCGCGAGGTCCATATTGCCATGCTGGTTGTTGGAGAAGCGGCCAGCTGGATGGCAGGGAACGATGACAGCCACATCACGTGCCACTAAACAAAAAGCCACGTCGGTGCGTTGGACAGTTTTATTAGCAGCAGCGCTCACAATTTCCGTCTCTGCTCCAGACTACAACAGCAGAGAGCCAGATCTAGCGTAAAGTATACATAAGTGCGTGCACGGATGATCATATGTAGGTCTCTCCCTGCATCTTGTAAGTAAGTGAGTTTCTCAAGCGGCTGCGCGTCTCCGCGCTGGGATGAAATTCGACGAACCCTCCCCAAGCATCGACACCTTGCTGGCGCTGGACGGCGAGGAGGTACGTGCTGAGTATCGAATCTGCGTGCTGGCTTCGTGCTGGCGTTCAAGTATCGAGGCAGATGAAGGTACCAGTGGACGATTGAGGAAGACAATTCGCCGTGCCTCGTTACTTCCTCGATAGTCGATGCACATCACCGGCGGACTCACCACTCACGCTCATAGTGGCTGACATTTCCTCTCTTTCTTGCCCGGATGATCCCTACTTCCTCAATATTTTTCTCTTTCTGTTGATTCTCAGTTCTCACAGAGTCAGTCCACCGCGTCTCATTCCTTGCTGCTCTCGTGCCGTCGTGCCCGCGCAGATTCGACTGGAAAAAAAAAATGGCGTTGCCAGGGGGTCCAGCAACAGAGCAACAGAGCAACAGGGCAACAGGGCAACAGAGCAACGCCAATCCTTACGACGCCCACATGCCTTCAGCATACCACCGCGCACAGACATGCACCGCTCACAGCCCGCAGCCTCTTCCATTCCCAGAGTCCAGACATTTACTCGTTCCTGAAAGGGCAGCAGCCACACCAGCTGGCACTTCGCCACTCTCTCCATGCCCTTGCGAACGAGCCACGGCTGAGCTCTTGCGATCGCGCACTGACACACTGCTTTGATGCTCACTGACATTGCAAACGGTCGAACATTCAGCAGGCAGAGAAGAGAGCTGGGAAGGTATATAGAGACGCTGATTTTTTCTTCCCCCCCTTCCCACTTTTTTTCCCCCTTCTCTCTTCATACAGACAAACCAAGTACACTTGCTCTTTGTCTTACCTTTAAACCTGGCATCCTTGATGTTCACCCGATCCCCACATATCATACCATCAATGGTGAGCTCCTCCTCCTCTCCGACATCCCTTTCCTCCCTCACTGCCTTCCATCCATACTGACTTCTTCCCCCTCTTCATTCGACTCATCACCAAACAGGTTGTGGCTTCGTGACCCATGGTGGCAGCCGAGAAGCTCTCTCCCGGATTGTTCTAGCTCCGGGTACGCCTTCC
>RDSH01000112.1:0-68789 GCA_009428295.1 Tilletia walkeri
CGTAGGCGGACGGAGGAACCTCCGTCAGGACATTCCGTACCGCCTCGGCGGAGGGAATGTCCGGCGCTTGGCAAAGATGTGGCGGAGTTTTGCCGTGACGGATGACCGACGGTGGGGACGACTGTCCTGGGCGGACGGAATGTTCCGTTCCATATATGGGGCGGAGTTTTCGCGGAGGTGGGCGGACGGAGGAAAACTCCGGCGGAGTTCCTCCGCGCCCTTCCTTAGCGGGCGAGTGTTCGTGAGAGAAGAGGCGCGGGTAGATGGTGTCGAAGTTGTAATCTTGGTCCGGCCAACAATTTCGTAGACCGTGGGCTTGAATAACCTTGACATTAGCAGGCGTCAGCTCACAAAAAGGTTGGACCTCCAGCTCTGCATAGTTGGACATATTGCACTATCCCACAAGAGATAAAAGAAGTGTCAGTGGATCAGTGTAAGGAGGAAGAAGATGTGACGAGGAAGAAAGGGTAAGAGGAATGGACAGTGGACAGTACCTTCTGGACGCCGAAATGAGATGAAATAGTTGCTGCAACTAGTGAAAGAAGTCGGACAAAAGAGAATAAAATAGTTGTGATAGTGAACTGGTTTCCACTCGCAGTGACTTGTCGGTCACTATTAGTGTCGTCAAAGACTGGTAGTCACAAAAAGTTGTGCAGGCAAATCGGGGAAAAAAGGGCGTAAAATAGTCAAACTTTTCAAACTTTTTCCGGGCGGCCGTAGTGAAAGTTCACTTTTTTTTTGCCAGATTTTTTCGAGATAGTATAGTGAAAGTTTCACTATTAGTTTTCACTATTAGTATACCAAGTATAGCATAGTGAAATAGTTGCCGGGCCTTGATCGAGGGTGCGGACAGGCCGAAGGTGCTCATCGACCAACGCGAGCCAGGCGACGGCAACAAGGGGAGGGAAACCGAAAGGGAGACATCGACGAGCAGGTCTGCAGGTGGGTAGCAGAGCCTGTGGGAAGGGGCAGATGAAGAGGGTAAGGGAGAGAGGAAAGCAAAGAAGGAAGACTGGTCAGTGATAGGCTCTGTAGTACACGTCTCTGATCTCTCAAGTCGGCGAAGTGAGCTGCTCTTTACCTTGATGCTGGATCTCCCAGAGGTGAGGGTTGGTGGTGGTTTGGGGGAACTGGCTGAGTGGTGTCCGTTCTGGGTAACTTGTGTCCGCAGCGTGACCGCGTGACCGGCTTCGGAAAAAAGCCGTGTCCATCCGTGTCCAGAACGAAAAGACCCCAAAACACAAGTGTTCGGGAACTGGTGGTGAACGGCTCGGCGACGAATTTTATCCACCGCTTACCCGCTACACCCACTACTACTGGTGAGTAACAGCGGTAAAACGCAGTGGGTAAAATTTGTGACTCTCACTGTGAACGCGTGAACGGCGAACGGCGAACGGCAACGGCGAATGACATATGAAAATGCGATGCAGTCAGACATTTTCTCTTTTTTCCCGACAGACGAATTTCTCGTACATACAGACAAAAAGATGGCTCAAAGTTCAATCAATCAATGGGAAAGATCTCCCACGTTCCCCAGCCCTGTTCCTCGCCAATGTCGCTCTCCTGATGCTCACACCCATCCACAAGCCGACGATCCAAACCGACTCCCTTCAATATCAGCCATAAGCCACGTTCGTCACTATGCCTATGCTTCTTCGAAAGCACACATGTCGCTGACGCCTTGCTCCTGGTGAGTAAGGACAGGATGGTCTGGGCGAGGGCAGGGTAGAAAGTTGGGTTGTAGGTGCAATCGGAGACCATAATGAGGTCAATCTCGTGCGGAAGCGAGGAGGGTAAGGGCTGGGTCCAGTCGAGAACGAGGGGTTGGAGAGTGATCCTCGGTTGGGCGGGATGAAGAGGAGAAGGAAGAGGTGCGGAAGAGGCATAGGCGGAGTCGTCAGGAGGAGGTATTGAATCTCCGAGTCCTGTCGAAGGCGATGACTGTTCGGCATCCTCAGTGGTGACCAGGACGTTCCATCTTGAGTTGGCGTCCATGATAGGCAATGCAGGGTCTGTGTGATTCAGAGAGCATTTCAGCGTCGGATCATGTCCCTTTGCCTGCGAGAAGAGGTGGCATAGCGAGCGTACCAAGATCGGTAACGTAAAATGTTACCCTCGCAGGGACCTCTGTCGGATTAGTGGGCAAAGGATTCTGTTCAAGCCATCGTGCCAGTCCAATGCTCACGACCGCCGTCCCAGCTCCTAGACAGTGAAAACGAGTTGGCATGTGAGAACCTTCATCTAGCTGCATTCTTCTTCTTGTGCTTCGATGCGACGCTATCTCACCTAACTCGACCACATTGAAGGCTCGTCCCTCGTTGGCCGCGACGGAAGCAATCCTGTCGAGTAGCCGAAGTGAAGTGGGCAGCGAATCGATCCGTGCTGGGATCGTGAGGAGACGGAGGAGATGGAGAGAGGCGTCCCATATGTGCTGCTCCCAAAAGGTAGAACAATAATCAGCCCTGTGACTAGCCGGACGAAACAGAAGTCGAGAGGAGGAAAAAGGAATTCACCTTGTCTAATTCGTAACCTGTCTCTTCCTGTATGATCAAGTTCCTTGCCGTCGCCACAGAACCAGGAAGCCGGATAGTTCGGAGGAGTTCATTCTGCTTGCTCCCCGCTTGCTGGCCATGGTGAGACGAGTCTGCGAGCAATTGGATCGGACCGGACAGGACGGGGATGAACTCGTCCGCTTCCTCCGCTCCTGGGGCTGAGGAAGGCAAAAGTGGCCAAACGAGCGGATGGCCATCCTGCGGCGATGACTTCTTCGCGATTTGCCGAACTGAGGTGGATGGGCCGACGTACACGCCCAGATGCAGCGTACCTTTGCCTTTGCCCTTCTCATCCTTGTCGTTCATGGTCGCTACTGCCACACTGCGAACAGACGGAGCTCGTAATCCCTCCAAAACTCGAAACGCACAGCTCCCATCCCTCCAATCCACTCCTACCTCGCCTTCCTCATCGAGCCGAACAACCGATCCAGACACGGAGAGAATGACCCAAGCGACTCGCAGACGCAGCGGCTGTGTCTTTTCGAAAGGATGGGTGTACGTCTCCGAGCGAAGGTCGTTCGTGATTGTAACGCAGACTTTGACGGGCTCTGATGGTCGGACTTGGAGCGGTGGGGGACGCTGGAAGGAGAGGTAGAAGATGCCCATGATGTATCAAAGATGTCGATGTGAGAGTAGGGTGGTAGTCGTCCCTTCTTCTCCATATCCAGCCATGATTCCCATCTTACCCATTCCCTACCAAAGTCTTCGGTCCCAGCAGAGGCTCGCACTCGACCTCAAGCATCGCATCGCAGCATGAGGATCGTTTAGGGGGTTCGTTGCTTCATTTTGGAGAGGAGAGAAAGAAGAGTTGGAAGACAGGGAATGAAGGAAGAAGAAGGAGAGAGAGAGAAGAGGAATAGGCCAAGTCCGTCTAGTGAAGCGTTTGGAGGACAGTCACGGGAAGAGGTCATGGGAAAAGAGTTTCGGAGAAATCGTCGAGGTTCATGGGGGTCGAAGGGAAAGAGAAGGAAGAAGGAATTCGAGAGAGAGAGGGAGAGGAAACAGAGAATCGCATAAGGTAAGCTCATGAGGTGTTGTGAAGTAGACTTGGACCGAGAAAGGATGGCGAGAGCAGAAAAGCTGTCTTTTTAGAATGGAAGGCAAGGCGAGAGCTTGTATAGTCGAAATCTTGAGGGGATTCTTTTCCACGACCGAACCGGGGACGAAGCCTTGCTATCCGAACAACCGAACAACTCCATCCGCCCCAGCACTCGCAAAGAAAGGTGCACTGGAATGATACTTCACCCCAAGCACACCTTCCTCCGCCTTCTTCCGATGTGACGTGATCTCCTGTACGCACGCATCCCGAACCGACACGGCCGCTGCAGCAGCAGACGCGCTGTTGGAGCTTGACTTCTCGTCATCAGCCCCAGTAGTGCCGACTGCGGCGGGATCGGAGCCGGTAGTGGAAGCAGTGACGCCGCCACCCATGATGTCCCAGAACCGGACGCTGCAGTCGTGTCCGCCCGAGACGAGGGTGAGACCAGCAGGGTCGATGTCGAGCGTAGTGACGCTGTCGAGGTGGCCGACCATGGCCATCGTGCAGGCACCTGTGGATTCTCAGATATGCAAAGGTCAGAATGGGGTCCCAAGATCTGTGGTTGCTGGTGCAAGACTCACCGCTGTTCAAGTCGAACATTCGAATATGGCCAGTCTCGTGCGCGGTGAACAGGATCGGCAGCGTGGGATGTGTCACCACGCAGTTGACCTGGGCATCTGGCGAGCCATCTGTGGAGCAATGAAGAGGCGTAAGTCAAACCAATCTAGTAGCTCGTCTTGATAAGAAGAAAGAAAACTCACCCTTGGTGTCCTCGCTCTGCAACTTCATCACAGCCTTGCCGTTCGTAACGTCGAACAACTTGACAGCCCCATTGGTATAACCCACCGCACAAAGCCGGATGTTGGAATGACAGATCGAGACCGAAGTAGGGACCGGCAACCCGCCATTCCGAATCGTCGAAGAAGAAGAAGATGCATCACCGCCAGCCTCCTCCTGAGCTTGCTTCAAGAACGCCGCTCGCTCAGCCTCGACAGCTTCCTCGTCCTCAGCGTCCAGACCAAAGTAGTCCCAGCTGAGATTGAGCGTCCCGACCGAACCAGCGCGCGCAGGACCACCACCACCGTCTTCCTCCTCCCCTTCTTGCGAGGACTCTACGCTCGAGTTCGTCGACCAAACCTTGACCATCCCATCCGCAGCGACAGACACAAGCACAGACAAGTGCGAGAAGAGCTCCAAGTCCCAAACGGCGTCCGTATGCCCGACCAGCGCGCCCAACTCCAACGTGTGCTCAACAGGCGGGTACGCCTCCGACCCACCCGCCTCAGGCGCCTCAGGCGCCGGCCAGACGCGGATCGAAGCGTCCAGACTGCCCGAGTAGATACGGCGGGTGTAGGACCCGTTCGGACCTGTCCGGAGGGGCGGACCGACGGTGAGACAGGTGACTGGCTCTGTATGGCCTCGGAACGTCACGATCGGATAATCAGCCGCACTCGTCCCCCCACCGCCTCCTCCTCCTCCAGCACCACCGCCCGCACCACCTCCACCACCCGATCGCATACTCGAGATCGAGCTCTCCCGACTTAAGGAACCTCCCCCACCAGCCCCTCCTCCAGCACCTTGGAGCGCCGCAGGGTCGAACCTCCAGTACTTGATCGTACAATCATCCCCACCCGAAAGCACACTAGGCTCAACACTGTCAAAGCCCACAGCCCGGACGGCATCCAGATGACCCCGGAGGACCCGCTTCGCCTTCCATGGTTGGGTGTCGGGAACAGCTTCCGAAGAAGTCGCCGCGCTCAGGGCCGAAGAGCCCGAGCGGCCTCGTCGACGGTTCGCACTGCTGGCCGTAGCAGGTTCTTCATCAGGCACGGGGTCAAGTTTCAAATGAGCCAACTCGTCCTCGTCCGCCCGTCCGCTCGAGGTGCGCATCAGTGGTGGTCGTCCTCCACCACCACCTGCAGTAGTAGTGCTAGTCGCACCACCACCCTCGCTAGCAAGGAGCGCATTCACCCTCTCCGTCGTCTCAGCAAGATGAGCACGTGCATCTGCCAATGCATCAGCAGCAGCAGCCGCGCCAGGCCCTTGAGTCTGTCCCTGTCCGTCTCCAACAGTCTGACGACTACTCATCGCACGCTCCCGCTCCCTTCGTTGACGCTGCAACGCCCCAGCCTCCCGAAGTCGGCGCCAATCGTCCGGCGTAGCTTCTGCGATACTCCCCGTCCGTGCGCCCGCACCCGCACCCGCACCCGCACCCGCGCCCGGCGCCGGCAACCCAGCAACACCACCAGGCCGATAAATCGCAGTCCGCTGCTCCTCCACAGGCTCATCATCATCATCAACCTCGTCTTCAATCTCCCCCTCCTCTCCCTCCTCCTCGCCGCCCTGTCGTGCGGCAAGAGGAGCCGATCTCTGTTGTTGGCCATCGAAGTCGAAACTCATCCGATCCGGTCCCGAGGCCCCCGCGCCGGATCGCTGCTCAAAAAACTGTCCCGTTCCTGGGCTTTCCTTCTCCTTTTCAGACTCCTTGCTGGTGCTCTCCTTCTCGCCTGCAGCGGCGACAGGAGCGGCCGATGATGCTGACTTGGCTGCTGCATCTTCTTCCTCAACGGTAGTAGAGGACGAAGTCGAGCTCCGGTCCGAGGCGCGATCGTCCTCGCCTTCAGTTGAAGTTGACGAGCCGCCGGATGACGGTCCGTCGTCTCCATCGCCCACCACCGCTACTGCGGACGCTGGCGGAGGCACGTCAGGAACGACAGCCGCGGCGCCGGAGGGTGAGGGAGCAGGCATCATCTCAGCCGCATCCTCCACAGGAGCAGGCATCTCCTTCCCCTCAGCCTGGTGGTCATTAGAAGGACTGAAGACCTGGATCTCAGGCTGCTTTTCCGCGTTCAAGATCGTGTTTCGGCCAATGGTCTGCGATGACGCGCCCAATGGATCCGACGATCCTTCTGTCAACTCCGACCCGGGTGCAGCTCGATCCAGTCCACCTCCCTGGACGACAAAGCCCGGAGCAGCGGAGGTAGGAGGGGCAGCGGCTGTTGTCTGCTGTTGGGCAGACACAGATTGGTTGGGGAGTGAAGTCGGCGGAGGTGGTGGTGGGGGAGGTAGAGGCGGGGGTACGCCCGTGCCTGCTGCGTCCTCATACATGACTTTTCGAGGACGGAGGATGCCAGCCGGAGGAGGGACGTTCGGTCCTCCAGGGGGACCTGTGGATGCTGGACCGGGAGGCCCACCTGCACCTGGTCCGTTAGGCTGCTGCTGGTGTCCAACCCCAGCCGCGGCGGGTGGGAAACCGACGGCCCCACTGATGTACGCGCGTTCGTTCAACGGGTTGAGAGTGGCGGGGTTGGTAAGGTACGAAATCTCCAAGAGACACTGTTTGAGATAATCTCTACTCTTAGCCCGTGACTTCCCATCGCGTGCGAGGGAGGTGTGGCGGGAGAGCATGGAGGCTGTGGAGTTGTTGTTAGGGTTGAAGGAGGATGGGTTGAACAGGACGGTCGGGGCTGAGGGGTTGTTGAATGTTGCTCCGCTGAAGGTAAGGGAGGATGCTGTGAATGAGTTTGTGGACAGGTTGGAGGGACCGCGGATGGGGTGTGCTTGGAAGGTGGCGGGGTTGAAGCCTTCCTTGCCTGGAAGTGATCGCGTGATGGGTGAAGAGAGTGGAGGGATGAGCAATGAGAACAAAGGGTCAAAGAGAGAGAGAGGAACGCACCCATGTCTTCACTGCGAGCGACGGGTGAGGAGCGACCACTGCTGGATGCCTTGTCAGCGGTGACACCCTGGACAAGAGGATGTTTGGCGAGGATACCCGCAGGCAGTCCAGCCCCACCAGGCGGGGTACCAGCAGCCATAGTCTGTCCCGGCGACCCAGCCTGATTGCTGCTCTGAGCCAGATACTTCGATCGTTCCTGCCTGAGCGCAAACTCCAACATCTTGACCCTCCTCATCAGATCCGTCTTGAGATTCTCAGCCCCGCGTCGTTCACCCTCGAGAAGGGCGATGCGAGCGCGCATCTCGGCGCGTTCGATTTCCCACTCGTTGCGGTCTCGTTCGTAGCGACGCCATTCGGATTGGAGGTAGTGGAGGACGCCGGCGAGGGTGTATTCTGGTTGTTGGGGTGGGTTATTGCCGTTGGATGCGCCTGTGCCTGTTGCTGATCCTGGTGGACCGTAGGCTTGCTGCTGTTGACCCTGTGAGCCTCCGTTTTCTGAGCCTTGGCTGCCGTTGTTTGGCTGTTGCTGCTGCTGTGGATGCATGCCTTGCTGGCCTTGGAGTTGTTGGTGTTGCTGTAGCTGTTGCTGCTGTAGACCTGGTCCACCCTGACCTTGACCTTGCTGCTGCTGTTGCTGCTGCTGTTGTTGGAGATGCTGCTGCTGCTGCATGTGCTGGTGCTGCTGCTGGTACTGGTGGAAAGGGGTTGAGTTTGGTCCTACCATGTTGTTGTTTCTGATGATGTTGAGAGGGTGGCTGTTTGGGAAGGGTGCTGGTGCATAGTGCTGCCCTGCGTGCGAGGGCTGTTGTTGTTGTTGTTGTTGTTGTTGAGGACTAGGCTGATGATGATGCTGTTGGAAGGAGAATCCTGCTGAAGACGAGGATGCTGCTGGCTGCGATTGCGGCCCTCCCACCGAGCGCATTCAGCGGGGGGTTTTTCAGTTGAGTGAGTGTGTAACTTCTCTTTGCTGCTGGGGTTGTGACTCCTTCTCAGCGCGTCCTTCTTCCTTGTCTCGATGTTGATGTCGTCGTTGAAGGAGAGGAGGAGGCGGGGCCAAAGCGGCGGGACTTCTGGAGAGCTCTGAGAGCGAGGATACCGCGCTTGGACCGTTTCGTATGCAACGCGTGGGAACTGAGACTCTCCCACCGAAGTCTCACCCCCTCCACATCATCATCATCCCCAGAGTCACGTGAGCAATCTTCTCAATTCCCTCACTCACTCACTCACTCATCCCACAGCACAAGCACTTGCCATCGCCATCATCATCCAACAGCATAACCCCATACACACCTTCAACTACTCTTCAACTCAGCAAAGCAAACATGGCCACCATCGAGGAAGTCACAGACGAGGTCCAGGACGTGAGTCTCATCTTATCTCCTTGATTCCAGATTATTGATCTGAACTGACCCCTCTTATGGAAACAGCTCAACGTCGCCGATTCGTCCGACGAGAACGACAACGGAGAGGTCTCCGTCCCCGACCGCATCCAGTCCCGTGCCGAGCGCAAGTCCCGCAAGGCCCTCCAGAACCTCGGCCTCAAGCGTGTCACCGGCATCAACCGTGTCACCATGCGCCAGCCCCGCGGCCGGCTCGTCGTCATCTCCAACCCAGAGGTCTACAAGTCTGCCAACTCAGACTGCTACATCGTCTTCGGTGAGGCCAAGAACGAGGACATGGGATTGGCCGCTCAGCAGGCTGCTCTCTCCCAGCAACAGCAGCAGGCACAGCAGAACGAGGCCCAGCAGCGTCTTGTCAGCGAGAGCTTTGCCCAGCAGATGGCCCAGCTGAATGCAGCCAGTGCCAGTGGGAAGGAGAAGGCCGACGGAGAGGGTGCGGCGGTCGAGGAGGAGGAGGACGAGAGCGAGCCCATCGATGAGGACGGTGTTGATCCCAAGGACATTGAGCTCGTCATGGCACAGGTCGGATGCACACGTCGCAAGGCTGTCAAGGCACTCCGAGACAGCAAGGGCGAGCGTGAGTGTTTCCATTCCTTCGATTGTGGATGATGGGCGACGTACTGACTTTGTTCAACCTCTTTCGCACAGTCATCGATGCCATCATGAACGCCAGCTGATTCTGCTCGACAACTCGCACTTTCGCTCGGATTCAAAGCATTCCACCTCCCCTTTCCCCCTTTTCCACTCTCACCCTCTAGTTGACCACAAGAACGACAACGATGACGACGCCGACGACAAAAAAGTGAAGTCTTGAGCGGATGGTCGGATGGCGAGGACACCCACTTCCTCTCACCTGGCTCTTGACTCCCACTCGCACATTTGATGTCTCCACATCTATCCAAAAGGTCATACCCTTGTCTTCTTCGCTGTTTCTTACTCGCTCTTCCTCAAAATGAACCAGCACCGCACAGGCTCTAGCTTATGGGACTGCACGATCAAGGGAAGCAGAGAGAGAGAGAGATGTGTGATCTCTTCGAAATTGGCGATATCCATACGCGGTGAAGAAGAAGAGGCTCATAATGTCCGCTTCAGCTCATCCCTCATAAGTACGAGACGCAGACGCCGTGCTATTCATATCTTCTGATCTGTGCTGAGTGTGAAGGTGAGAGAGAGAGTGATGCGGTGTCAAGTGAGGGAGTAAGTGAATAACCTTCTCACTCACCTTCGCTTCCCATCCTGCTTTCCTTCCATCATCATCATCATCCCCGTCACCATCACCATCTACCAAAACATCATCCCGCTCTCACACTCTCACTCTCTCTCTCTTTCTCTCTCTCTTGACGACTAACGAACTTCTCTTCAACGTCCCCAAGTCTCAGCCTCTCTTACGAATCTATTTCATCCATCATCCCCAGCCCCTCTCTCTTCGCTACTCTGCACACATCATCACCATGGACAACCTCAACGCATCCTACCAGTCCCTCAACATGGGACACAATAACAACCAGCAGCAGCAGCAAGGATCAGATCAGCACAGCGCAGCAGCACGCTTCGAACGCTTCTTCAACTCATCAGCCATCGGAGATCCATCCTCCCCTTCGTCCCCGACCTCCCCTACTTCATCAAAACAGCAGCAGCAGCAGCAACAGTCATCAACCATGTCAGCTGCCACTGGATCAGCAGCATCGCACTCCCTCTCCGCCAACGGGGCTTTCGCATCCTTCCATCTCAGCCCTCATCTACACAACCAGCAGCGCCCAGGATCAGCAGCTACCGTTGGTCCAGGTTCAGGCCCTTCCCTCCGATCTCAGTCATCCCGCTCCGCTCTGCCCCAGGGATGGTCCAACAACGGCGGCGGCGGCGGCGCAGGAGCAGGAGCTCCATCATCAGGAGCAGGAGGAACTGACACCCCCATCAACCCAGACGACGACATCATCCCTAACGCCATCGTAGTCAAGAACATCCGCTTCGACGTCAAACGCGAACAGCTCCTCTCCATCATGGAAGAACTCTCCCTCCCCATCCCTTACGCCTTCAACTACCACTTCGACCAAGGTGTTTTCCGCGGCCTCGCATTCGCAAACTTCCGCACTGCCGAAGATGCTGACCAGGTCGTAGCCGCTCTCAACGGGTTCGACGTCATGGGTCGCAAGCTTCGCGTCGAGTATAAGAAGGTCCTTCAGGCGGGTGAGAAGGAGAGGATCGAGAAGGAGAAGGCTATTAAGAGGATGCAGAGTATGCAGATGGATAAGGAACGGAGGAGGATGCAGGATGAATATGCTATGGCTGCCGCTGGAATGGGTATGGGGATGGGTATGCCACCACCTCAACAGCCCGGTTTTGGTGGAGTGGCTCCTCCGTTACCTCCCCTGCCTACCTTCCACACCGACGTCGCTCCTCCTCAGGGAGGACAACAACAGTGGGACCCTTCCTCGCCTTATGGACTCGCCTACCCCTCCGACGCACAGAGCGCCACGTCCCCCACCCTCTCCAGCGCAAGTGGAGTAGGTAATGGTGCAGGCGCACCCGTCAGTCTGGGCGCCACCGTCCGAAGCACCTACACAGCCGACGCCTTCCGCTCTGTCCCTCATTCCATCTCGGACCAAGGTGGACAACAACCTGTGACCAGTCCTTCGACGGAGAATAAGATTGGTGGTGGTGCTGGGTTTGGTGCAGGGGGCGCGCAGATTGGGACGGCTACGACTACGACTACTAGTTCTATGAGTGGGGCGGCGTCGCCCTCTCTTTCGGCTGCTTCTACCTCGGGAGCGAACAACAACAGCCAATTGGGCTCCTCGGCTCCTCCTTCGAACGCCAACAATGGCTCATCAGCTGCCCCCGCCCCATCCTCCAAACGAGGCGAAGAACTCGACCTGAACGACCCAGCCACGCTCGAGATTTACTCGCGCGTCTTACTCTTCCGCGATGACCGCATGCGGGACGAGTTGAGTTTCTCGCGGAATTTGAGTCCGTTGGAGAGGAGGACGGTCCATCTGGTTGCGCAGAAGTTGGATTTGTATCATTATTCGATGGGAGAGGGCGAGGAGCGGTATGTGATTGTCACGAAGAATGAGGTCGCGCAGCCGAGTCGGGTGAGTTTCTCCTTAGCCTTTCTCAGCAAGGCTTCTCAACTGACCCGGGTTGGATTTTGTTAGTCTCTTCGCACACAGGCTTCTACGATCGGACGCTCGAACAGAGACGCGTACGCTGCTGCGATGTCAGGCAACAACGCGTCCTCGAACTCGAACAACAACAATGGTATGCTCTACCCACACGCCACGACGGGCCGCGCGGGAGCACAGGCTTTACTCCGCATGAAGAAGTCGGCTCCTGATATGAAGCGATATGAGAATTTGGGAGTGGGCGCTATTGGGAGTGGGTACGGCTCGGGCGGCGCGAATGGGAGTGGTTTTGTGGCGCCTCCTCTTCCTGGTGGTGGGTCAGCTGGAGCCAGGGGTGGTTGGGGCGCCGTTGGATCGAACTCGTCGTTCCAGCGTGGTATGGGCGGCGGTGCTGGCCAAGGAGGACCGTCTTCGTCCTCGTTGATGGGGAATGGAGCTTCGAATGGAGGAGGAGGAGGGGGGATGTTGGGTTCTGATTTGTTCGGGAATGGGGGTTTGCCTTTGGGTGGGAGGAGGAGTAATGTGAATTTGAGGGAGGGGTATGCTGCTACGATGGGTCGGCAGCACTACCAGGGTGGAGGGTCAGCCTCTCCTGGTGGAATGGGAGGATCGGGCCACTTGGGTGGTGGAGGCGGAGGAGGAGCGGGATTGCCCTTTGGGACGGTCTCTGGTTCTTCTTCGTCTGGAGGTGGGAATGGCGAGTTCGGCAGCAACCGTGCGGGCGCATCGGGTCTGCAGAACTTGTTCAGTTCTCCCTTTGACGTCCCTCCCGTCCCTACGCTCTCGAGTGGGAGCGTGACTATGGATCCTCCGATGAGGGAGCGGGAGGGTTCGACCTCTGGTGTGGGAAACAGCAATGCGGTGAGGCAGCCCCGGGGTCCTCCTACGCCTGGTACGGGAGAAGGAGGAGGCTCGAGGGGGAATTTTGCGGTGAGGAGTCGGGTTAGTGTTCCCTCGCGTGGGGGTGGCGGTCAGGGTCAGGGCTCGCAGGGTGAGCTGATGCAGGATGGACGGGCGGGGCAGGGGCAGCAGGGTGGTGGTGGTGGTGGGATGGGGGATGTTGATGCGCAGACTCATTCGCCTTTGGAGATTTGACCTCCTCGCACTTCGTCGTCCTCTTCGACCTTGCGGCTGGGCCGCCTCTGTTTCTGGTTCGCCGTCCGCGTCGTGTGGCCCTCCCTCGACTGGACCCTATAAAATATCTGTTTCCTCCCACCACCGGTTCAAGGACATCCGAAGGTCATCCCTCTCACGAATAACGAGCGCCCCCTCCCCATCTTATAACAACACTCAAGACCAACCAACCAATCTCGACTTCTCGCTCTTCCGCCTTCAAGACAAAAATCCCCAACTTCTCCCTTTTTTTTAACGCCAGACGAACTTTTGACGACCTCCTCCCAACCATTCGATCTCTCTACTCCCCGTCTTTCCGATTTGCGTCTCTTTTTTTTCGTTCGACCAACACCAACTTTTCTTCCTTTCGTTGGGCAAGGGGCCTGCTTCATCTTTCCATCCCCGCCTTCGAACAACTTCGACACTCTGGGGCGGGTTGTCCATTCGGCGTCGTTCGTGCTTCCTTATGACGGACGGACGCTCCAACCCCCCCCCCCCCCCCCCCCTCCCGAACGTTCTTCCCTTCGTCTCGACTCTTCTCTCACATTTTGTCACTTTCATCCTTATTCTTCTCTCTCTCTCCCAATTCTTGTCCTTCCATCTTCTTCTACCTCCACAAAAAATCTCACAAGACCTCTCTCTCTCTCTCTCTGTATCCTGGTGGGTCGAGCGCGAAGGGTGTTTTATCGGCCGAGTAGTGCCTGAGTGAGTGCCCGTTGCCACCCCACAAAACCGCGTTCCTGGGTCGGGTTCCCGCCCCTGCAATTTGCCATTTGCAAATCTCCATTTCCAGCGCAACGCGCAAGGAAAGTCGCCACACGGGCCACAGGAGAGGTGCAGGGAGGCAGTTGATATGGAGGCCTGCTCACGTGATTGGGAGAATATCAGGAGTGGAGAGAATAGCAAGTGGTGGTTGGCATAATGATATTTTTGTTTGTTAGAATATCATGCGAGGATCTGCAGTTCAGGAATTACAAAGTCCGAGAAGAGGTTGTATTGTTTGTAATGATGAGGTGGTAAAGATAAGGTTTTTGGGGATTAATATTATTAGCAGTCAGTCCCCGCCTCCCTCTGTACTCACTACTCTGTCCCCTCCCTTAACCCTTCCTTCTTGCACTCCATCACCATCGCACTCTCTGAAGCACTGACTGCAAGTAAAGAATGGCGAGCAACAATCAGCGGCCGCCATCGTCACGCGCACGACCAGGCACAGCGTCAAGACCACGAACAGGAACAGCAGCAGGAGGAAGACCAACCACGGCACAGCGCAACAACGGCGACAACACCGCATACATCAACAACCACTGGCCAGAAGAAGAATATCATCAGCACGACATTCACATGGAAGAAGATGAGGACGAGGACGAGGACGAGGAGGACGACTACGAATCAGAAGACGACGGGGATGTCTTCGCCTTCGTACCACCAGACATCGGCCCATCAGCAACACTCACCTCAAACCCAACAGATCCCATCCTCGACCCAGCACCGCCATCAACATCAGCATCAGCAGCTCTACCATCATCATCACGCGGTCTCACCTCAGCCGCAGGACGCCGTCGTCCACCAGGAACAGCAACCTCTAACCGCACAGCCGTAAGCACATCAGGCGGAAGACCACCCTCCGCCGTCGCCATCCCACACGGCGCCCTCGGTGGAGCACTTGCAGAGGCAGAGGAGGACGAGACATTCTACTATGACGAAGCTACGGGCGCAGTATATGACTCGCAGGGTCGACTTGTACAGATGCCCAGTGGATTTGATCCCAGTGCTGTCATGGCATCCACAGCGGAGGGAGCAGCTGTCAGCGGCGATACCACATTCGACACCTCACAGCATTCAGCAGGAACAGTGGGCGCAGGAGTAGGCGCAGGCGCAGGTTCATCAGCATTAGCACTCGACTCCATCATCCACCGCACAGACGCAGCCGACAGCTCAAATCCATATGCAGCCTCAGCTTCCATCCAACCACAGAACCCACTCCCTTCCAACGCATCCCACTCCACCACTCATCAGCTCACAGGATCATCAGCAGTGGCACATCCACCCGGATTACTCTCCGACCGCAGCAGGAAGGACTCTCATCGGTCCAGCTTCGGATCCTTGGATGGTGGTTACCCAGCCGCTCTTCGGCATGCGGCTTCCATCAACAACGTCGGCATGATGGCCAGCACAGATGCTCTCTCCTCAGCACCACCACAGGGAGGACCGGGCGCCCCAGTTGCAGCGACTAGTGGAGCCGCGCCTAGAGTGTCCATGTCCGACAGCGAGGGCATCCGCAGACGACAGAACTCCGTCGTCAGGAGATCACTCCAGGATCCACTCTCCATGGCCACTGCATACAACGCACAAGAAGCTCAGCAGGTCGGCGTCGCCTTTGGGGGAGGTGATGCTCCCGTTGGGCCTGGAGCACAGGTCACAGGCGGTCGACTGTCCACCATGAGTGGCGGCGGGATGCAACAAGATCCTAACAACAACAACACAGGACTAAATGCTCCCGGTAAGAGCTCGTCTGAAAACTCAGACGACTCCAAGATGAAGATGGATGGCGATATGATGCTCATGATGGACAATGGGGACTACTACGCCTATCCGCACACCTTGGACCCTAACGACCCTAAGGCACTCGACTTCCCATGCTATCTCGGCCAGGACGGCTCGATGATGATGCACGACTACCCACTCGGGATGGGCAACGGTCTCATGCATCCCGTCCACGAAGGTTCAACCGTTGGACCACGCGGTGTCCGTATTGTCGAGTTGGAGATGGAGACGGAGGAAGACTCACCTTACCCGGAAGTCAGGGCCAGTGTGTCGAATGTGGACGATCCGGACATGCCGGTGAATACCATCCGGATGTGGTTCCTGTCCTTCATCTTCATGACTGTCGCCGGAGGGGCGAATCAGCTCTTCTCCCTCCGATTTCCCGCGGTCTACTTGACTCCTGTCATCGTCCAGCTTCTCTCTTACCCGGCCGGAAAGCTCCTGGCGGCGACTATGCCCATTGGGATCTGGACGTTGCCTCGTTGGTTGGGTGGGGCCTCGTTCTCGCTCAATCCGGGCATGTTCAACATCAAGGAACATACCGCTATCTTCATCATGGCGAACGTAGCCACAGGACCCGTATACGCGCTCAACATGATCGTCGTCCTCGACAGTCCGCGGTATTACAACCGCCCTACGACGGCCGGATACCAGTTCCTCCTCTCGCTCACCTCACAGCTGTTCGCCTTCAGCTTTGCCGGGTTTGTCAGAAGGTTACTCGTTTACCCTGCCTCGATGATCTGGCCCTTGAACTTGGTGATTGCGACGATCTTCAATACGTTGCATGCTGAGGACGATGGGGAGGATGGCACGATGACGCGCTTCAGGCTGTTGACGATCTCTGGTGTGGCGGCGGGGGTGTGGTACTTCTTCCCGGGCTTCATCTTCACTGCGTTGTCGGCGTTCAACTTCGTTTGCTGGATCTGGCCTCGTGAGTAGATTCAAAATTCTGGCCTTTCTTCCGGCTTGTTTCTTCGAGGGCTGACTCTTATTTTTTTTGGCGCGTGCAGGATCACGAATGGTGAATATCCTCTTCGGCACAGGGTCCGGTCTCGGCATGTCCCTCGTCACCTTCGACTGGTCCCAGATCGCCTTCTCCGGAAACCCGCTCGTCATCCCCTGGTGGGCCCAAGTGAATATCTTCGTTGGCTTCGTGCTCATCATCTGGGTTGTCACCCCTGCCCTGTACTTCACCAACACCTTCAACTTCGCCTACCTGCCCATCTCGAGCAGTGGCGCGTTCGATCGCTTTGGAGGGCCGTACGAAGTTCAGAAGATCTTGGGGCCCGATAGGGCGACGTTGGATCCTGCTGCGTATGAGGCGTACTCGGCCGTGAACTTATCGACGACGTTCTACCTGACCTTCTGGACTGGGTTCGCGACGGCCAGTGCCTTGTTCACGCATACCGTCTTGTACCATGGAAGTGCGATCGTTGCCGGCATTCGGTACGGTAAAGTGGAGGAGGACGATATCCATGCTAAGCATATGCGGGTGTATCCTGAGACGCCGCGGTGGTGGTATCTCGCTGTGCTGCTTGTTACCTTTGTCGTGGCGGTCATCGTGGTTGAGGTGAGTGCCCCCTCCCCCCCTGTGTATTGGCATGCTGTTCGAAACCGTGAACTGACGCTTTCTTCCCCCCGTGGACATGATGATTTTAGGTCTACGACACGGGTTTGCCTGTCTGGGGTCTCTTGCTCTCGATGATATTGCCCGCCATCTACATTCTGCCAGCCGGATTCCTGTACGCGCTGACGGGACAGCAGGTACGTTAATATCCCGCTGACTCAATCGTCCAATATGACCTCGGCGTAACTGACTCGCACATTTTCCCTTGAATCACAGTTCGGTCTCAATCTGGTCTCCGAGTTCGTTGCCGGCTACGTCTTCCCCGGACGCACTGTCCCCAACATGGTCTTCAAGGTATACGCCCAAACGGGTCTAGGAGCCGCGGCGAACTTCCTGCAAGATCTCAAATTGGGCCACTACATGAAGATCCCGCCACGCACGACGTTCATCATCCAGCTCGTAGCGTCGATCTGGTGTGCTATTGTGCAGATTGGAGTCAAGGCCTGGGCGTTTGACAACATTAACGATATCTGTGGGCCGATGGCGCAGAATCGGTTCTACTGCCCGCAAGCGCGGACGTTCTACACGGCCTCGATCATCTTTGGTGTATTGGGACCCGATCGTCTCTTTGGGAAGGGGACGGCGTACGGGACTATGTACTGGAGTATCCTCTTTGGGTTCTTGATCCCGATTCCGTTCTGGGTGCTGGGGAAGAAGTACCCGAAGAGTGTGGCGAGGTGGATCAGTTGGCCGATCATCTTGACGGGTTCGAGTTTCATTCCGCCGGCGACGGGCATCAACATTGCCAGTTGGTTCACGGCTGGGTTTATTTTCCGTGAGTTCTTCCGTACTTTTGGGTTTCAGGTTATGACGTTGTGCTGACCATCCCGCTCTCCGTCTTTCGTCGTTCTCGCTCGCAGAGTATCTGCTTCGCAAGTACAACTTCCGTTGGTGGTCCAAGTACAACTTTGTTCTGGCAGCCGGTCTCGACGCGGGATCTATCGCATCGGTATGTATTTCAGCTCAATGAGATGACCTCCTTATTGATGATGGACTGACCCGTATCCCTTCCATTACTCTTCGTCACCCACCCCACCACACAGGCCCTCATTATCTTCCTCTGCCTCTCGCTGCCCAAGCAAGGTGAAATCGCGCTTAATTGGTGGGGCAACAATGTCCAGTACAACACGCTCGACTTCAATGGTACCACATGGAGAGATCCACCGGCGGAAGGCTTCGGACAATTGCCCAAAGCATAGAGTAGCTCGCCGGCCGAGCCCGCTCTTTTGGTTCTCTTGCCCTTTTCCGTTTCTGAACCCGTCATCCCGAAGAAAAGTAACAAAACTCGTACTCGCCTTTCTCTCGACACACACACACACACACACACACGCACGCGCGCGCATCATTCAAAAATCGCTCTCTCTCTCTTTCTCTCTTTCTCTACCTCGGCTTTCCCCCCGGTCTCTCTCTCTCTCTCGAAGGACGCTTTCCCAAGGTTGCAGTGCGGCGCAGCGAAGGATCTGAAGGTACTCCAACACGTTTCTATCTCTCTCTTTCCCTCTATCCTTCTCTCTTATCCTCATTCGCAGAGCTTGAACCGTCCGTCCGAACCCACACTCGCTGGCATGGTCCCCCTCGTCCCCTCAATCTTGCTTCTCGCGCGTCGTATCGTGGATTGTCTCCTCGATCGACCACCCTCTCCCCTTTGTCCGATTCTTCTCAATTCCCACTTTCTCTTCCACCTTTTTTTGCGGTTGTATCTCATAAGGTCTACATACTCTCTTTTCACGGCCACTGGCTCTCTCTCTCTCTTTCAAAAGCTCTTCTTGGCTGCTGCTCCATCAATCTGCGACACATCCATTCCAAAATTCTCTTCCTCAAGGGGAGTTACCCATATCTCCTTTTCCCTCCCTTCTTCTATCTCGCGTTCTTTGTGCTGCCCTCAGGATCATGAACCTCTTCTGTCTCTTTCTTCCCCTTCACTCCTTCAAAGCTTTGGGCGGGCCTTAAACCTCTGGCGAGCTGACCCGTGGATTCCTTGATCTATCCCGGGCGGGCCCGCCTCATTTCCCTTCTTCCTTGCCACCCTCCTTGTCTTGTGTAGTCGGGTGCCCTTCTGGCTGGCGTGTTTGATCCTTTTCTGTCCTTCGCTGGCCTAGCTATCGTCGTAATCACCGCATTCTCCTATCATCATTAGATCCTGTGGGCATCCATCGATCAGCAGGCTGCCTCGTGACGTTCCCTTGAAAGGAGGTTTTCGTGGCAAGCTGGAGGACCGGTAGTTGAGATTATGAGGACGGGACGGAAAGTCTCTACAGGGAATGCAAAATGCCTAGATCCTTGATCCTTCTAAGTCGAGCCGTTCGAAATCATCGTAATGTTGGTCCTGCGTCGAGTCCGCTGTTCGTTGTCGAGGAGGAGGACGAAGATGACTCCCCTGCTGGTGTAGCGGGCAGAGGTGTCCGCGTCTTGAAGCCTCGTTGTAACCACGCCTCCTCGTCCCTTGATATCCTCAGTGACGAACTCCCAAAGATAGCCCGTCGAATCTGCAAGCAATCCCAAAAGCAAAACGTTCAGCATCGAATGCAACGCGTAAGAGTCCAGGAAAAGAAGGGATCGAGGACTCACAGGACTAAAGACATGCTCCCTCTCCCCAAAATCACAGAAGAGGACCATCCAACCCCCCAACCCAACACTGAGCACAAAACTCCCCAAATGCGACCACCGCATGAACATACTCGGCTTCGGCCCCATCGGCGAGATCGGTAATGCCCGCGCACCTGCGCCCGAACCCGCTGCAGAGGGAGGAGGCTGAAGAACAGGTGGAGCCGAGCCCGTCACGCGGCGGAAGTACGTCGCCTGTCTGCGCTGTTCACGCGCGAGCTGTTGTTGTTCCGGCGAAGGTGCAGATGAGGATGAGGCCTCGTTTGATCGGGAGAGGAAGTGAGGCTGGGGAGCTTGGGCGGGCGCTGATGGGTTCGCTAGGGATTGAGGGGCTGTCCACATCGTGGTCCCGGGTGGGAATTCGGGCATTTCGTTTGTGGGAGGGGAAGAGGACGAGGACGAGGAGGTTGACGACGACGAGGACGACGATGATGGAGCAGACGACTTGGAGTCTTCGCGCGGCGCGCTCTTGGGTTTCTTGCTGTCGTCCGGCATACTTGTGATTGTCTGGCTGCTCTCTCGATGTGATGCTCGAACTTCTTCTGAGGGATTCAAGGGCGATGATGGAGGTGAGCCGAGCGGAAGAAGTTCGAGGAAAGGAAGATCTTCTAAAGTGCTCAGACCACGTGGGACGCACTGCTACAGGATAAAGTTGCCACTATGAAGCCACGTGTGGAGATAAACATGAATTGAGAAATGCGAGGATGCGAGATGCGAGGGAGGGGAAGGTATCATCACAGGAGATGGAGAATTGTTCTTCAGATGCGAGGAGGGTAAAAGTGAATGCGAGAAGGGGGGAAAGTAATGGTCCAGGTCCGACTGTAGACTGCTATATGTAAGTGTGAGCGATCTCCGTCATCGTCGGTCGCGGTCAGCGCGAGTCTCGTCCCGTGCGAGAGCGGCGGTCGGGACTGGGCGAGCGAGACCAAACTGGAGACCGAGACCGAGATCGACTCTGACGACTCGATCGATGATGATGATGGTGCTCGTGATAATGGCGGTGATGATGACGATGGGAGGAACTCTTTCCATCCTCATCCTCCTCATCGTCGACCCGGCGTCTTCTCCTCTTTCGCCGTTCTGCGTCTTCATCCTCTGAATCCGTCGAATCATCGCGCCTGCGGGTATGCCTCCGGGATCGCCTGTCTTCGTCCCTTGACGAGCTGATGGATGCAGATGCCTTTTTGTCATGAGGATGTTTCTCTCCCTTGTTGTCGTCCTCCCGTCTGCGAGATCGAGGAATCGGACTGGCTGAGCGAGATCGACTTCGGCTCCGACGACTTGACCGGTGACTGTGGCGGTGAATGCTTTTTTCTTCTCTCGATCGGTGGGAAGACGATTCCCCATCTTTGCTGTGGGCCTGTTCCTTGCGCTTGCGCCGCTCGTAGTCCTCGTCCTCAGATTCGGACGAGTCGCACCTCTTCCGGCTTTTCCTCTGCGATCGACGCTCATCATCAATGTCATTCGCCTTCTCCGTCAGCTTGCTTGTAGAAGCAACTGGGATCTTGTCTCGATCCCATTCTCTGCCGCTGCGCTTTGAATCCCGTGCCCTATCTCCATTTCTTTCTCGCTCCCGTTCCGCCGTCCGCTCTGCCTTTTTGGCCCTGCGCTGTGCACGGTCCGCCTTTCGAGCAGCCTTGTCAGCATCACGCTGCTTGACGACACTAAGCATTTCGCTCCACTTGACTGAATCCGAGCCCGAGGATTTAGCAGTGTGGGATGGGCCTTCGAGTAACAGTCTGGGAAGTTCGCCAATGAGGCCGGTGTTGGCGTCTTCGAGACGAGACATGTCGATGTCTAGGGCAGGGTCGTACGAAGATTCGAAGTACTTGTCCATCTTGGATCCGGTCTCAGGGAGAACGAGCTCTGTGGGCGGACGACGCGGCCGAGACGCTCCGCTGCCCTTGATGCTGAGCCCTCCGGGATCCATTGTGTGAGATCGTGTACCACCCTGGGCATCGCGCCGGTCCGTAGGTGCAAGAGCAGGAGATGCCCTCGCTCCTTCTTCTCGTGCCCTCCGCGCACTGGCCTCGTCGGCTGCCTGTAGCTGCTGTCGAATGACTGTCTTGTTGTGCGAATCGACGCCGCGAATGACATTGGCAAGGAAGCGCTTGTTCGTCGCTTTTGGGCCAGAGCCGGACGCAGCCGATGGGTCCAGGTAGCTTCTCTTGAGTGGCCCTCGCTCGTTCGCTGCCTGTTGTCCTTTGGCTTCGGCGAGGACGAGGCTGGCGACGTAGGCATCGAAGTCCTCTTCCGCTGCTGCTGGACCACCTCTTGCTCCCGATCCACCGCCTACAGCTGGACAGCCATTTCCGTTGCCGCGACTCCCACTGGTCATCTTGAGCCTCTGCTGACTATCGCGCGGGAGACGAGAATGGTCAGACGAGGATGGCGATGGTGGTGGTCGCTGGCGAGAAGTGATGTTGATCTGTACCGCTATGAAACCGACTCATACAAACAGTCTACAGAACACCGGTACTCTCACGGTATCGCACATTCCCTCCTCCTGCTTCTGATGGACCATGACCGCGAATATGAGCAGAGGACCTTGGCCGCAGTATAAGGAGGAAGGAGAGAGATGCTCTATGAGATGACTGCTGAAGTGCTGACCCGCCTGTCCTCCATTCCTTCCGCGTCGTTTCATTGTTGATGCCAGCTGAACACTCCTCCTTTTCTCTGTCTGTTCTCTGTTGCTGAACGTTGTTTTGCTCGATCCTCTGAGCGTCTTTGCTCTCCTCCTTCTGCCCTCGCGCCAAAGGTCAGCAACACCACACAGTGCGGATTCGCCCCTTGTATTCTGCTGCGCTGTGGTACATGCGACTTCGTCTTAAACCTCCCACTCCCGGAGGCTGCTTGCGCATCGTCGGACAAACGGGAAAAGAGAAGGTCAACAAGGTTCAGCGGCGTCCGGCGTCCCTGCGCACTGCTTTTTGGCTTTCTGACTGGCCAGCATGGGTGATGGGACGCCCTGCCGGACAGTGGTACCTGTCTGTCTGCCTGGGATGCGTATAGTTTAGACGGATAATCTGGGACGACAGCCAGGAAAAGCTTACCCTGCTCTCTCTTCCCAGGAGCCTGAAGCCTGAACCTTCCCGCCTGACTCCTCGATCCTCCTCCAAAGAAGGCGCTGGTGGATTCCCTGTCAAGTTGGCAGGATAGTAGTGGAAGTCCGGTTGACCTTTCTTGTTCCCTGTCTCCTTCTGACTTCTTTCCAGCCTCTTCCAAATATCCGGCCGCCTCTTGTCTTGACGGTGCCTAGGAAAGCGGAAAGGCGTGATGTGCGATGAAGCTGACATTGTCCTTACCCTCTCTGTCTTCGCTCTCCCCTATGTACGTATCTTCCTATCATACAGGGTCTTTGTAGCTCGACGCTGGGTATAAGAGCAGGTGCTCATTGCTGATTTCTCTTCAACCTTTTGCTCTTCATCCTCTCCCTCCCCTTCTACTCTGACCTCACTCCATCTTCTTCTGTTGTTGTCCGCAACAGTCTTCATCAAAATGGTACTCCCCCCTCGCATCACTCTTCACAAGTTCACTGTCCCTCTCGGCGATAATGAGAGGGAAGGTCTTGACTCAGATGGCCCATCCGAAGCGACCTTCTCCGTCAAGGGTCAGGGTACCATCTCCGTCAAGCCCACACCCATCGACACCACCGAACTCACCATCATCCTCTCCAACAACCTCAACCCCAACGCTGGCTCAGTCGGTCTGACGGTCAACTCAAGCAAGGCTGTCCTATGGGTCCGAGAGGCCAACACGGCGGATCAAAAGATCCTCAAAGCGTCCGCCGAGCCTGCCCACGTCCTCGACGCGCCTGACAAGAATCAGCCATACTGGCTCAGCTTCGACGCCAACAACAAGCGCTTCCGCTACGGCAAGGGCGAGATGATGCGCATCAACATGATGTTCGAAGCATCTTGGGCTTCTCTCAAGAAGGATGACCCTCAGCAAAACCCTCTTATCGAGCTGTATAAGTCGCTCAATCAAGTCGACATCCGTGGTACCAACGACCACCAGATGGAGTGTCTCCGGACAGCGGTCAACGTGACCCCGGCCCCTCACCTCCGCCGCCCGGAGCTCATCACCCTTGAGAACATTGCCAAGAACGAGTTCACCGTCGCGAGTGACTTGCCCTTTGCCTGCTTCCAACTCTTCAACAACGTCGCCGGCCCAGACATAACACTCGACACCAAGGATTTTCCAGACTTCTCCAAGGCCATCCAGTACTCGATCGTGACCGAAGGTGCTCTGTGCAACATGAAACTAAAGACAAAGGAGAAAGACTTCGGATATCTCCGAGTCACTCTCGATGCCAACGCAGGCGAATCTCCAGGGGCTCCTTACGTGTGCGAGATCTGGCCAGCGGGTAACGGCTCGCCCATCCACGACCATAGCAAGGCGAATGCAGTTATCAAAGCGCTCCACGGCAACATCAAAGTCTCCTGGTTCTCCGGCCTTGCCGTAGGTATTAACGAACCCTGGGGCCACGCAACGATTACGAAGAATGAGGTCACCTTTTTGACCCCCCATCACTACCAGATCCATCAACTCCACAACGACGACCCTGTCGAGTTCGCAGCTACCATCCAGTGCTATCGTTACAATGCTGACGATGACATCCACTATGAGTACTTCGACTACATCAATCCGGAGAAGAAGGAGAAGGAACACTTCGAACCCGACTCGGACTTCGACTTTATCGAGTTCAAGAAAGCCATCAAAGCTGAATGGGCGGCCGTCCCTGACAAGGACAAAGTCGCGGTAGCTGGACCCAAGACTCTGGCAAACGGGACTGTTGCGCCCATGGACGAGTGAACGCAGCATCTCTCGGGGACGTCTGAAGGAGAGTGGGCCGGGAAAGTTGAACCTGTCACCTAGTCACATAGTCATGATTTGAAATGTACATGTCACCAGAACGAGTGCAGCTTGACAAGCTGCGTCAAGTCACGGACTTGTACGCATTCACACAGCGAGACGAAGAAGTAGAGGTCCATCCTATGTCTTGATTTTGTAAATTGAAACGAAGGGTTCTATATTCTAAAGAATCCGATCTAGTAGAGTTCTTCACCGTCCATCTACCTCTGTCCGAGCCCAGCCTCCCGTATCAAGAAGCGGTCCAGGCCGTAAAGTAGCACAGCGAGTGTTCCCAAAACAAGCCCGATGACGAGAACATCGATGGTCGACCTCCCAGACGGCGCCGGCATTCCCTTCACGCGGATCGAAAGAGAGTGCTTGAAGCCCGGTCGAGCCTCGGAGTGTAAGATGTAGAGTGACTGTTTCTGCAGTTCAGGAGGGTGCAAGACAGAGGAGCAGTCAGCAACGAAGAGCCTCACGACGCGTATGAAAGATTGTACCACACGTACCTTCTCATCAATCCACCACTCTCCATCCGAAACTTCAACCTCGATCGTGCGACCCTCGTAGTGATACCTTGGCCAAAAGATTTCCGTCAACTTCGTCCGGTCTACGTTTCCTAGCTCTCCTCCTGATGGAGTCTGAAGAGGCCAGCTGGACGAATTGGCCCATACGAGGTTGAATGAAAGCGACGCTCGCTCGAAGGAGGTCGAAAGAGGAACGCCGGCGATCTTGACAGCGTACGGACGCTGTTGTAGATCCATGGGACAATGTCAATCCATTTGAGTCAAGCGCTGGGAAAGGTACGAAGCTCCTGAAAGGACGAACTCACAATGACAGCATCGAGGCAGCGTCCGTATCGATACAGCTCATCTCCAGCAAGTCCACGCTTGTTGAGACGATCCTGTGCGCTTTCCGAGAGCGTCATGAGACTGAAGTCTTCCGCATTCCTACAGTGAGAGAAAGAACAGTGGTGAATAGAGCCCGGTGAGCTGACACCTTCCTCCATGTTGAGCCAGCGGCTCTTCAGCAGGGAAAGGAACGTACCACAGGTCACTATGGACAACACGCGGGCCGAATAAATGCCACCAAGGTTTGCAGAGAGAGGACAAGGGGTCAAAAGTTCTGTCAAGAGCCAGTGCGCACGATAGACCAGAACCCCAAAACTCACCCATTCTCAATCGTATTGTCGAGACACAGATTCCATAGTGTAAACGATGCCCAACTGCCTTCCATGGCACAGATGAGCGCATCCATCAAGCGAGACTGGACTCGGTAATCGCCCGTTTTGAACGCGTAGTGCGAATTGATGTCGAAGGGGATGCCAACTTCGCCGATTACGGTCGGACCGCGACCGAGGGAGAGGTGGGCGTTGGAGATCAGGTTAGAGATCTGAGTTACGTAGCTGTTCGACGGTGCGATGTAATGGAATCGAATCTGTCAGTCACGACTCAACGCAGCTACCCAGGGCCGACAGGGCATCTGGACTCACTTTCGATAGGGCCCTTTTGCTCCAAAGTAGAGAGCCCGGGCGAAGAACATGCCCTGCAAGATCCAGTAGATCGAGATTTATTTGTGAGCCTTCAAGACGTTTCAAAAAGTAAACCTGATGGACATGCGGTCCTTACCCGACTCAGGCCTTGTACATTGACACTCATTGCTCCAGCAGCCTTGTTGAACAGCACTGAGGAGAGGCAAAGCGACAGAACAACGGACGAGTCAGACTGATTACAAGGGTCAAAGAAGAGCAAGAGCAAAGACCCTTCATGGAATTCATGGGCTCACCGTTTAAGTCATAAAAGTGCGGCGCAAAGACGCTGCCCGCAGGTCGGGGCGTGTCAATTAGATGGCGACTCCTTGAATGCGAGTACGTTTGCAGTTTGGCCGCATGCTCCAACTCCTCCAAAGCTTCCGCCTCCTCATTCCTCTCTTCCACAGTCTTCGCCTTCGCCCCCTCAGCGGAGGAACTCGTGGCATCCCGCCAAGGTGGGATGAACTCATTCGGGATAGGTTCGTAGAAGATGTGTAGATGAGGATGCTTCTTCCGGATCCGGTCTGCGAACTTGCTGACTAGGGGCGCATAGCAATCGCGGTACCATTCGATCCGTCTCCTCTTCGTCCCAGCCCCATCGTCCTCTCCCTGACTCGTTGTCAAGCGAGGATCGTACTCGAAGTAGTCGGCCCGAAGCGCAACCGCCTTGCCCGTGAAGGCTTCCTTCACACTCAAATGTCCGCGTAAGTTGCAGTTCCAATGGGCAACTCGTTCCCAGAGGCCGAACTCATGCTGATGCCGGCCTTCGTCCCAAGCCCAAACGTCGTGCATCCGCCACAGGCACTGACCGCGGGTGGGTCCGTCTAATCGCCAGAGCGGTGCGTTTGATGATGACGAGGGGGAGGGAGCAGGAGGTTCGATGAGGGTGTAGTGGGAAAGAGTGGTTGGGAAGGGGAACGACTTTACGTAGCTAATCAAACCCGAACACAAAATAGGCGTCAACGAGGTGGAGGTTGAGCTACAGTCCGCTGCGTATCACTCACAAGGGCACGAGTTGGGCATGACCTTCTCCGAGAGCGACTGCCTGGAGGAAAGAAGGGACGTATCCGATATGCAAGTCGGTATCGTAGTCCCATTCGTCAAAGGAGTGTAGATTGACAAAGCCGCGATGGGGCTCATTCATGACCTGTACCCAATAATGCTCAACAGAAATCAGCATTTGCCAAAAACTCTGCTGCTCAGGCAACATGCTCGGGACTCACTTCGAACCCTAAAACACTCTCCAACCCTCCAACAGCATCGGCCAACTCCCCAAAAGCTTTCAGATACGCATCCTGTAAGAAAGTCTGCAGCCCAACCATCTCCTCTTCTCCCTCTTTGCTGGCTTCTGCATCGGGAGCGAAGCTGTAGCCGGGAGCCCAGGAACGGGGTACGCGGATCTTGTAGGCGAAGGTGTCGCCGGCCCAGAAGACGGTCGCCATGGTTGCTGCAGCGAGTTTTTGGTAGCCGCTGTTGGGTTGATGAAAAGGGTAGGTCGGGAGGGGGAAGGACAGGAAGCAAAAGATCAGGGCGAATGGGATCGGGTCAGAGGGAGGGAGGGAGGGAGGGAGGGCATTGAGAGAAAGAGGGAAGGGAAAATGGTCAGCGATCACCAACAACATCAGAAGAGAAGAGTCCGGCAGTAGAATCAAAAAAAGGCAACAGACAACATCAGTAAACCCGTTTCCATCCCTCGCCTTTCAGAGAGCGGCAAACTCACGAAGGCCAAACAAAAGGACCCAACTTCTCCCTCCGATCCATCTTAACCCCTTCCCCATTCCGACTCCTCTCGACCTCAACCTGATGATTATACGCCGCCCCCGTCCTCGCAAACCCGCCCTCATCCAACCCAACAAGCTCCAACGTCCAACCCGGCGCCCCCGATCCACCACAAGCCCGACTCCAGACGTCCTGATGCGCACAGACGAAGGCCCGCATTCCGAATTTGGGTAGATACTCGCTCAGGAGGGCGTGCAGGTAGGCGATGTAGGACTGGTCGGTCTCTTGAGGGGTGGAAGGTTGGAGTGCTTCCCATGTGCACAGAAGTCGGATGGTCGAATAGCCCCATTCGCGTAGACGGGCCAAGTGGAGATTCGCCTCGGACAGCGGGAAAGGTCGGCCTACGAAGGTGATCTCCCCGCCATCGCCGACGGAGGAAGGGTAAGGTAACTTGCTGGAACTGCTGACGTTGACGCCGTGTAAGAGGACAGCACGGCCGTAGGCGTCCGTGAAATGAATATCGCGTGTACCCAGGACGAAAGAGGACGACTTCTTCGAGAGGGAAGTGAAGCCCAGGGCAGAGTCGGACAGATCATGAGCGGCAGGCAGGTCCTCCTTCCCCTGCTGAGGCGAATTCGCACCCGCAAGCGCGGTCGAGGCAGACTCCATCGCCGGGTATTCTCCTTGGGTAAGGAGCTCTACTCACAAAGAAAAAAAGACACCGCGCTTCGAACGCAACAACTTCGCAAGGATGATGGTGGGCGAGAAGATCCTGCACGGGGCACATCTCCGTACCAGCCTGATTCCCATCCGAATGAGGGAGGCCGGAGGAACCCTTCTGGCCACTTTGCTCACAGCACACAAGGCACAAACACACAAGAGGATGATGATGAGCGA
This sequence comes from Tilletia walkeri, assembly GCA_009428295.1. Taxonomy (NCBI): domain Eukaryota; kingdom Fungi; phylum Basidiomycota; class Exobasidiomycetes; order Tilletiales; family Tilletiaceae; genus Tilletia; species Tilletia walkeri. The sequence continues at coordinate 28,679 of RDSH01000112.1, forward strand.
CAAGATCGTATTTCCCAAATATGGCCCTTGAGCGAAGCCTTCGCAAAGGAAAGCTACAGAGAAAAGGGGGTATAACACAAGGGTGGCTAGATGGAGAATATGGCCGCTCTTTCTTCACATGGAGATGAATCATATGAACCCGAGCTGGGAGAGAGGGAGGGGAGGGGAAATGAGGATGAGGTAGTGGAGTATTGAGGTAAAGGGGATGGGGGATTGGGATCCCGAACAAGAAAGCAAGCCTCATCCGAGGTGATGAGACCCGTCGTGCTGGGGAGGGGTGGCTGGTATCATCGAAGGCGATGCGAAAAAAGTCGAGAGCCGAGCTTTGGACGGACAGAGAGAGAGACTTGAGATAGAGGGAGACGTGACGACTCGAGTCTTGGGTATTGGTATGGGCCAGAGAGAGAGAGAAAAAAGGGGTTGGGTTATTGATGTGTTTGCGAGATGGAGGTCGAGGGGTGACACGCGCACTTCGGTTGTTTGCACAGCAAGTCGAAGGTGTAAATCTTGGAGAGTAGCCGAGTCGATTGGTAACAGATTTCGTGAACGGGTTGGCGGGTAAAAAGCGTGAGGTGGGGGGAAGAGGCGATGTTCTATGTCCAAGAAGAGACGAGTAGGATGGGGACGATTTTCACCGAAAGATCCCCGGAAGACGACATTGAAAGCCGGCCGGGGCTTTGGTTGAGATCGTTTGGGTGGTGGGGGAGATGGGAAGGGTATCATTTTAGTGAGGGAGAGGGGAGGGAGATTATTTTTTCCGCCGAACCGAACCGACAATCAAGGGACCAATTTAGGCAGCGGCCGCGATGGCAGGGGCAGCCTCGGGTGCCTTGGGTACCTCGGCAGCCTCGACGACGGGTGCGGTCTCAACGGCGGCGGGGGCAGCCTCGACAGGTGCAGCGGCCTCCTCAACGGCGGCGGGTGCCTCAGCGACGGGAGCAGCCTCCTCGGTGGTAGCGGCAGCAGGTGCCTCCTCGGTAGCGGCAGCGGCCTCCTCGGTGGCAGCAGCCTCACCCTCAACGGGAGCGGCGGCACCGGCAGCGGGGGTCTTCTTCTTGAAGATGCCACCGATGCGTGCTGAGAGACGACGGGTGATCTTGTCAGTCTTCTCGGTGGGGGCGTCGGTCTTCTTGGCGGCGTCGTCAATGGCGACCTCCTTGGCGGCACCCTCCTCCTCGACGGCGGCGGGGGCAGCCTCGGCCTCGGCGGCAACGGGGGCAACCTCCTCGGTGGCAGCGACGGGAGCAGCCTCCTCTACGACGGGAGCGGCCTCCTCGGTAGCAGCGGGAGCCTCGGTAGCGGCCTCAGCGGGAGTAGCCTCCTCCTCAGCGGCGAGGGGGGTGGTCTCCTTCTTGGGGGATGAGCGCTTCTTGAAGAGAGCAGCGACCTTGTCGATGACGGAGACACGCTTCTCCTTCTTGGCGGGAGTAGCGGGGGCAACGGCCTCCTCAGCAGCGGGAGCGGCCTCCTCAGTGGCAGGGGCAGCCTCCTCAGCGACAGCAGGGGCGGCCTCAGCCTCAGCGGGGGCAGCAGCCTCCTCAGTGGCAGGGGCAATGGCCTCAACTGCGCCGGGCTCCTCGATTGCGACAGCGAGAGCAGGTGCCTCAGCCTATTTAAAAGGGAAAGATATGGAGGAGATCAGTATTTTTTCTTGCCGATGTCCATATATGGAAGTAATGAGATGAAAAAGGGAAAAAAGGAGACCGGTGTCTGCCCAAAATGGGTGCAGATGAAAGAAAAAAAAAGGGTAGAAGGCGGTACTCACGGCAACGGGTTCAGAAGCGGGTGCCTCAACGGCGGCAGCAGCCTCAGCGACGGGTGCGGGTGCGACGGGAGCGTCGACGACGGGGGCGGTGGTGTTCTCGATAGGGGCAGACATTGTGATTGGGTACTGTGGGAGAAGAGATGGAATGGAGTGTGAGTGAATGATAAGTAGAGAAGAGAGCGATAAGGGTTGGAGTGGATAAGGATGGAGGTCCTTATCAGTTGGAGCAGGGTGTGACTGCGCGCCGAGGTCCTATGCAGATGCAGTGGGTGGTTGTCGTGGGGCAGTCGAGAGATAAGAGGAAGGGAAAGAGAGAGAGAGATACTTACTGTGTTGGTTGGTGGGGTGGTGGGTTGGTGTGGGTATGTAAGAGACTTGAGAAGACGAGGTTGCGATCAGAGATAGAGACTTGAGTCAGAGAGAAGACAGAGGTGTGTGTGTGTGGGTGGGTGGTTGGTTGGGTGGATGGATGGGTGAGTGGGTATAGAACTCTTGAGCGTGTGTGTGAGAGTAGTAAAGAGGAGAGTGAGTGGGGGATGGTGGTGGTCGGTTGGACGAAGTTGGGCACAGGAGGTTACCCTCTCTTTATACTCTCCCTTCGCCCAGCAAAACAGCGCGCGCTCCCTCGAGAAAAAAAAGAACAGAGATGAAGAGAGCAACACATACAAAGTCAGTTGTAACCTTCGTTGTAAGCACACACGGGCCACGGCGCTACTCACCTCTCATAAATCTCATTCGAACTCCTCTTCCAACGCAGCCAGCAACAACAACACCCTCTTCTTCCACTACTACTGACTCAGGAGCTTCCCCTTCCCCTTCCTCACGCTCAGGCCTCTCAGCAAGGGTGCTCTACTCCAAGTTCCAGCTCACCTACCGACACGACCCAGATTCCAGGGTCAGTCAAATACTCTCCTTTTGTCTCGCCCGGATTCCTAAGAGCTCTAAATACGCCGTTACAAAACCCCCCTGTTCCACATTTTCTAATATAGGACGGCCGATCATTGCCTCTTTGTGTCTCACTTTTCAAAATCCCGCCCCTTTTCACCTTGGCGTCCTCTCCCGCCTCTCCCATCTCTCAACTGACTCGACTGAGGTCCGAGATCTTCGTCGCGCCAACGTCGAGCACAAGGTCCGCCGCGTCTCAGGGTTTTAAAGGGCTCTGGGTCCCTCTGCTGACGAGAGATAGGGAGCCTTGCCCTTTCTTACCATTCTCCCGGATCCGAATAACATGAGGTCGATCCAGCGAACGGTGCCAGCGCTATGTACCACCGATGTTCTAGACGAGGTCCAGGTCTTGATCCAATCGGACTGTACAGTGTCGCGCTTCATTGCTTTATGGAGATCTTCTAGGGGTGTATATGGATGTGAAAGGTAACCGAGACCGAGAGAGGGAGAAGAGCGAAGGTCGAAAGAGGAAGAAAGGCGAGATCATCTATGAGAGGAAGAGAGTTCCGTGTACGGCCCAAACGAAGGAACGCGAAGATAGAAAGGCGGATGCCCCCAAAAGGGAGGACGAAAGCAGGGCTCGGTCTAGTGTCATAAGTCGTGAGAAGAAAAAAGTCGTCCTTGTGAAGGCGGAGTCCGCTCAACTGAAGTGATGCGATCCGCGCGTGTACGTCCCGATCAGAAGATGCCCGAGAGAGAGGCCCTCATCCCGTCGCTCCAGAGATCGAAGCCTGACTCGCCCTCCGCATCATCTCCTGTGCAACACTCAGCCTGCTCGCCGCGCCCGCCTCCGCCTGAGCCGACTGCGCCTGTGGTCGTTGATCCGCGCCGCCCAGCGCCGTAGGCACAAATTGAGGCGAGGCCGAGCACAGTAGCGCATGCGCCAACGCACCAGCATTCGCACTAGGCGCAGTCGTCGTGAGTGTCGCGCTTCCCGAAACGGAAGTACCGCCCACCACGCCTTGCGATGATGACGAGGTCGACATGCTCTGAGGTGGACCCATGCTATTCCTACCCGCCATCCCAGGTCGACCCGCCATGGTGTTCCACAGCAAGGATCCACCGCCGCTGCCGACAGTCGGCATTCCCTTCGACGTCCCCCCGCCCATGGCAGACATGGACGGAGACGAAGAAGCACTCGTGCCCTTCGACGCGAGCGAGAATGGGAACTGGCCAAACTCCGCACCACCCCGACATCCCGTCGCTGCCGTGAACACGTTCGCGTTGTTGTGATCAGCAGGACTCGTCGACATCGACAGTGCGAACATCCCTCCTCTCCCTGGAAGTCCACCGCCGCCCAGGCTCGACAGATTGGTCATGCTGAGCGAGTGGTGGATCCCACCACCTCCTCCACCTCCTCCACCTCCTCCGCCAGATCCGCCACCACCCAGACTGACAGCCGGACCCGATGCACGTCGCGATCGCAAATTCGGTCCATCCGGGCCCGTCTCAGTAATCCCAGCGCTGACGTCCATCCCGCCAGCCCCAGAAGCGCCAGCATTCCCAGCAGAAGCAACAGCAAAGCCAAGCCCCGACGCAGCCGACGCGCTACCCCTCCTCGACCCCGCCCCACCACTACCACCGCCGCCCCACGCGTTCTGCGGCAAATAAGGATGCGACCCCAATCCATGCGAATACGAAGGTCCATGGCCCACCCCAACCATATGCGCCGCAGCCTGATGAGAAGACATCTGCTGTTGTTGATACTGATACGCCTCGTTCAGTCCACCCAGTGAGATCGAGTTTGTCCGCGAATGGGTGACGCTTCCCGGAGCACTGATCGAGCCTGATCGAGAACCGGGCATACTGCTCGCTGCGCTTCCTCCCGGTCCGCCGTAACCGTGCAAATAGGGGCTGTTGTAGAAGGGTCCTGTCGGGGGACTGCCGAGTGGGAATCCCATCGGGTATCCGGCAGCGTGGCCATGTCCGTTACTACTGCTGTTGCTGCTACCAACACCACCACCGCCGCCGTTACCGCTCACGCCGCCACCAGGCGCACCCCCGCTCGACCCCGGTCCCACCCGCTTAACGACATTCGCCAACCGACCAGGCGTCCACTTTTCCGCCTCTTCAGGAGTAAGAGTCCACCAACTGCCCTTTCCCGCCGCGGTCGACGTCCGGGGAACTTTGACGAACAGGTTTCCCTTGATGGAGAGGGTGGACTTGATCCGGTTCTTGACGCGTGCTTCCCAGTCTTTGTTGCTGGCCCATTCGCGAATCTCAGGGAAGGTGGCGACCATTCGCTCAAAGAGCTCTTGAATCACGAGTCGGCCGTCTGGCGCATGGGCGATGGTCTAAGCAATTGCACGGTACGAGACAGAAGCAGTGAGTTTTTTGAGCGGCGTTCGTTCCCGCGATTTTGTGTTTGTTCTACTCACCTGACAGATCATCTCGCCCCAGTTCAACCTCTTCCCAGAGATCGACGGCGTGGTCACTTTCGATCCCGCACCCGAGCCCGAAGTACCAGTACCAGCGCCGGCTGGCGAACCCGCGCTCGTACCCGTACTCTTCCGTCCTTTCCCACTGGCGCCGCCACCGTCACCGCCACTACCGCCGTTCCCACTCTCCCCAGTCACATCCATCGCATCCACCCCGCCCGCACCAGGCGCCGGTGCTGGCGGCGGAGGAGGAATACTATGCGGATTCGCACTGACACTGCTACTGCTACTGCTCCCACTACTCGCGTAAGGCGTCATGCTCAGATTCGTCGCGCTCGACTGATTTGAGAGACTTGAAGGTCCTGAAGACCACGTTCCTGCAGAGGCACTCCCGCTTGCGCCGCCGCCGTGAGCTGTCGTACTGGAGCTGGAGAAATCGGCTGCGGGGATGGGCGGGTATCCCCCGATGGAGACGACGGGACCTTGAGCTCCGCCGCCGCTCATATTCCCAGACTCGTTGGGCGAGTTTCGGGCATTGCCGAAGGGGAAGGACGAAAGTGGGCTGCTGAAGAGAGACGGATAGTGCTCATACTGCTGTTGAAGATCCGTCGCACTACCGAGAGAACTTGCTCCAAAACCGTACTGGTTGTTCATCGTCGTCGAGTCGGAAGGAGCGGAAGAGAGGAGGAAGTGGTTGTGATGGAAGGAGGACGGGGCAGAAGCTGGACCATTCCCTGCTTGCGCTTGTGAGAAGAGAACGTTCGGATCCGTAACAACGTTCAGTCCATTGTGACCTGCCCCTCCTCCAGCCCCACCTCCAAAACCAAAGGACGGTAATAAGTCGGGCGTGAAACCCATCGCAGGCGAATCCTCGTTCGACCTGGGCGAAGCGTAGGTATACCCGAGCGGATGTCCCTGTGCCGCGGCTGCAGCAGCAGCAGCCATAGCCGCCATCGTCGCCGAAGAAGTATGATCCATCGAGCTCGCAGCGCCGCTAGCTACCCCACCCGTCGACCCCGTAGACGACATGCTCCGCGAGACTGAAGGCATGGAAGAGTCATTCGTTGTAGGCGTGAACCCGTTCGCCATTCCAAACCCACCAAACGTGTCGAAGTTGAACCCGCTCAAATCGAGTGTGCCGAAATCTCCATGGCTGTTCAGGTCGAGCTGGTCACCTGTAAGCGACATCACCTGGGAGGGACCGAAGGATCGCGAGAGCTCATCGAAGGATGGGTTTGAGGGCTGGTATGAGGACGATAAGGAAGCCTGTTGGAGGGAGCTTGAGAATTTGAAGGGACTTGCCGATCCTGATGGTACGAAGGTGGAAGAGGAAGAGAAGAGGGAGTTTGAGGAGTCGGATGTGGCGAAGGGCCCGGCCCTTTCCTCAGAAGAGGACGAGGAAGTCATTGTCTGGGATCTATGATGCGTGTCTAGGTTTGGAAGCACTGGTGACCGACTTCGGTCTTTTCTTCTGCTTGAAGGATGGTGGGCTTGAGATGATGATTATCGAGGCTCGGCGCGTACTTGAAGATAGAAGATCGGAAGGAAGGCGGTATCGATGCTGGTCTTGAGGTCGTTATCGAAGAGAGGGAGGAAACTGACAGTGGGTGCGATCAGCGAGGATATCCTTCGAGTCGATGATATAGTGACGAGGAGGAAGGGAGAGCTGTCGGCTGTCAGATGTCAGGCGTCAGGGACTTAGAACCTTCTGACTGAAACCTAGCATCAACTTACTTGTGAGGCTGGAGGCTGTGATGCAGAAGACAGTCGAGGCGAGCAGCGAGGGAAGGGCGTCCAATCCGTACAGGGCTTTCGCCAATTCTCCAGTCGATGATGCAAAGTGACGCTTTCCACCGCCCTCCGAAGCCTACTCTGTGGATGTGGCACGAAGCAAGAGAACGCCAAAGAAAAGAACGGCGAACTTAAGACGTTCTGCAAGAGCGTGCAGCCTGCAGGGAGGGGCTTCAATAATCCCCAGAAGAGGTTCTTCTGCGTACGGGCCTTGTGCGTTGTGCTGATACGCACGGGGAGCGTACTGTAATCTTGGTGTCCGTGTAGGAGGGTTGATATTTGATAAACGGGCTCCGAGAAGCTGGTGCAGAGAAGTACGTACGCGAAGAGGTGCAGTTGAGTCGTCCAGCTGTGCAGATGCTGCGGTTCTTGGGGTGCGTTTTGCGAGTAGGTTCGCCTAGGATGCGTAGTCGTCGATCTGGAAGGGAATCTGGGACTTCTTCCTACGAGGAGACGTATGGGGATCTCACTGAGGCGAATGCAGATTCGGGAAGCGGAAAAGGGAAGCAGCAGGACCTGATGCGGGAAGGACCTCGTTCCTGGCACAGTGATATAGAGAAGCGATGGTGGTGGTACACAAGGCATAAGGTGTAAGAGCAGGGACGAATCCTGGAATAAAGGCATGCAGTAGGCAGCGCCCCAGCAGGAGACGGGGATTTGGTTCTGGAAAAGGTCATCAAGCATCAATCGAAGCAAGGGAAGAGTAAACGAAGTAGGGTCAAATGAAAGAGAGAAAAGGTTAGATTTAGTGCCTGGTGGTGACCAGAAGAACAAGGTAGATGGCAGGCAGGATGCCCAGCATCGTCGAGGTCATGCAAGGGCAGGGTGGCGCCGTCGCGCCTGTTCGTTAATCTGCTGCTTGTTCCTAATCTGCAACTCATCGATCCGGTAGCCTGCAATAATAAGTTGCTGATTATCGCGTATGAATGTGCACTTGTCTGGGAGTAAGGATAATGTTTGTAGGGAAGCAGACAGGCGTCAGGCAGGTGCTGTACCGAGGTGTGCGCACGTGAACGTACGTCGTGATGCGTGATGCGTGATGCGTGAATAGCTTTCAGGCTTGAGGCACTGGGAGGCTACACGGCACAATGAGGAAGGTCAGCGGTCAGTCGGTCAGTCTGTAGTGAGTCAGTATGTACATCATTATTGAGTGTGGCTAGGGGTTAGGCGAGGGAGGAGGCAACGAGGACGGCGCGGTGGTCGGACACTCAATAATACTCCAACCCTATCACATGCACGATGATTAGCCTCGTGCATCGTCGTTTTCGCACGCGCACCCGAAGCGAAAAAGATCGTGCGGTGGCTGGGCGCTGGGATGTGCGAGTCCGTTCCTTCGTCGCGTACAGCATCGGAGGCCCAGCATGGTTGATCGCATCGTTTTCCTCCGTCGCTCCGTCGCCCAGCCACCCACACGCTTGTTGGGACTGTTCGCCCAGGTGCTAGCCGCCCAACCTGGCGCCCGCCCAGGGCCAGCGGTGTGCGAGAAGGGTTAGTGCCGAGCGCAATAATGCAAATGATTCTTTAGAATGATTAAATGGTGTAAGTCCAGGTCAATCTTAACACAAATTGGTGGTCGGAACGAAGTTTCTGAGCCGCCGCCCAAAGCCAGAAAGAATTCGCCGCATCCTAGATGCGGTACAGGGCGAGCATGACGCCCGACGAAGATGACGAGGTCGATCTACTGGTCTCCCTTCTGGTCTCTCTCGCTAACGAGCTGCTGCAGCAGCAAGAGAAGGATAACACATATATGACCAGCGCGCCTTTTCTGCCACAGGCCGACAGCCCACAGCATCTTCGGACTTCGCCTGCTTCGCGAGCTTCTTGGACGCGGTCTCTAAAAATCTGCTGGTCTTACTCACTCTGGAGATGTCTGACCATTGGCTCGCCAGTATCTGTGCACGCGCGCGGGACCGCGAGCGTCCTGGCTCATGGGTCTCGGATCTCAGCGCTCAGCCCTTGCCCGCCCCCGTCCAAGCGCCATTGGGCTAAGATCAGAGCTCAGAGGTGTAAGCCGGGCTGGGGAGGAACGGAATAGATACAAGACCTCAGCACATCGAGCACGCAACCTGAACCGAGGAAGATGCCGAGCCCCATACCTATTTACCTTTGCCCACTCAGGCTCCCTTCACGACGGTCATGCATATGAGTGGTTGGGCAGGAGGGAAAAAGAAAAACGAAGGTCCGTAATCTAATCAGAAGTCAGAAGCGCAGAAGCTGTCAGTTGTTTGTTTGTTGCGTTTGTGCCAGTCTGAAACAGAGACATGAGCGGCGTCGAGAAAAGCTTATTATCGATAAGGCTGAGGTCCACCAGACCACCACACCGCACCACCACCGTACCAGCGAGCATCCGGCCACATCGCCGACGTCCGCGTTTTCCACGTTGCCTGTCTTGTTTGCGCACTTCTTACTTACAGTGCTTCGACTTCGACGGCGACAGCGAGTCGCGACCATCCCAGAGCGCCGACGCCTGACGCTGAGCGCACTGAGTACTGAGTATGTACTGAGCCTGTACATGCGTAGATAGAGGAAAGCACCTGCCAGCAAGCCATGCTTTGCACCATTACCCTTAGGGTTTGGGGGTGGTCAGGTGGAGGGAAAGTCAATCTCCTTGCATGAAGTGCATTCTTGTGTACATACTTTGTTTGTGAAGCCCGCCTTACTTCTTTGTCCTCTTTCTTCTGACGGAAACGCGTGCTGCACACGCGCTGGACGCGTCGTGACGCGACCGCACATTCGGGACCTCATCAGACCATAGGTACATGTTGCAAGGCTTCTCTTGGGTGGGGCAGCACGCTGGGTCGCCTATCGCCTCCTCGAAGCCTGATCGTTACTTCGTGAGGCGTGAGGTGCGGGACCGTACGAGGATCGCATGCACTGCGTCACCTGCTGCTGAGTAGCGCTGAGCGCCGAGACTGGGGGATTGAGAAGGGAAGGAGGACAGAATCGTCACAGGGAAGGAGGCAAGTCAGAGAGAAGACGTTGTTAGCTACAATTTGGACTATGTTTAATGAATGAGAGTGTAATAGGTTGCCGGTCATTGCTGCCAATGATTATGGCTCCCAATAAGAAGCGGAAGGAGCAATGAGCGATGAGCGAGTCAGCGACATTCAGCGGTGAACTCGTACGGAGAGCGTATTGATGAAGATGGATCACCACTGAAGGAATAGACGGATGCCTGTGAGGTCGAAACTTGCGAAGCAGGGCCTCCAATATGAGTCTGGGACCGTCTCTTCCCGCCTGTGCCGGCGGTGTGATCTGGAGCTAGGAGCAGGATGCTGGTCCAAATAGCTGCTGTATGTGACCTGTGCTCTCTTGGGGCTGCTTAGCGCAGATTATCGGTGCGACCGCGCAGATATATATATATAGAGCAACATGCTGCAAAATGTAGGGCAAAGGGCGCGAATCAGTAATCAGTAATCAGAAACCAGTCGTATAGCATCACCCCTCCACGAAATTATTGGTCACGGCGTCCCATGATCCCATGCAAGCAGTGCAAAACTGCAAAGCGTGAAGCGTGAAGCTGCTGCCTCGAAGTTTTCATCAGATTGAATTCGGGAAGGTCCACAGTCTCGATCCGATGTTAGCGGCCTTTTTCATGCTTCCCGAATGTCGGCTCACCTCCTCCCGAAGACGAATGTTAGATGGACCGTGGACGTCAAGCAGAAAAGTAGTGATTCGTAGAAGTGTGTCTCGAGCTCGCCGAGGCTTCGAAGGTTCTGCACCGAGCAAGTAGTGGGAGGCGTTGGCGATCAGTGTTCGGTCGGCTTCTTGTGAACAGAATCTGATTGGCAGTCGTGGCAGAAAGAAAGGAAGTGATCTTTACACGGCAACGGTCAACATCACTCTGGATGGGACTGACAGCGGTGAAAACCGCAGTCAGGATGGGCAAGCAACGTCCGTAGCTCCAAAGAAGCTTTCTCGAGCTGGACTCCCAGTCGAAGACAAGCACACGACGAAATTCAGCGCTGCTTCGACTCCTTCAGCTTGGTCTTGAACGTTCGCAGTCTGCAGAGAGTATGAACAGGCAGGTGAGTCAACAAGCAATCTCTCACATGGATGGATCTTAAACTCACTTGGCTGCGTTCTTCATGCGCGTTTGCGACAGACCCTCGCCATTGCCACTCGAGCCTATCGCCGAACGCGGCACTATCGAGTAGCCCGTCACAGCTTGGGGAACACGCATCCGATTAGCGTTGGCCCCAGACTGCGAAGGGTCTTGAGAACCGCCTCCAGCCGCAGCGGCGCTCTGCGATCCAACGAATTGCACGGAGTTCGAGGGGTCATGGTCGGCCCTAGCCAGGGAGCGATCGCGGAAGGACGATGACTTCTTGATGATGGGTCGCGACCAGATCTCTGTTCGTGAGGAGTCAAACTCTATCAGCAAATCAGGGCATTCATTGAGCACCTCACAAAAAAACCCACCGATCAAACGGTCAGCGCTGCGTCGGATCTTGGGGTCGACTTTGGTGTTCAAGCTGTAGAACATCATGATCTTGCCGAGTCCACTCATCTTGAGTGAGATGGAGTCAATCGGCATCTTCTCTAGTGCAGAGAAGAAAGAGCGTTGGATGTTGAGGGCAGGTAGCGAGTGATCCGGCAAAGGCTCGAGCCAGCGCTTAACCCCTCCGAGCAAATCGTGGTCGGTAATAGCTTGCTGGAGATGAGTTCTGAGTAGACAGGAAACTCACATTTCAGTCAGCAAGGCAGAGCAGCAGATAACGAGGAAGCTCGATCAGGAGTCAGCTTACTTCTGAAGAGTGGCCATGACCTTGGGGAGCAACTTGAGCTTCTCGATGACGAGACCCTTGTTGATGTTCGCCTCTTCGTCCCGTGCTGCGGCAGCCCACATCTCAGCCCTCAACTCCTTGACACTCTCGTCCGACATTATATCTATGTCCTGCAAAATTCAAAAGCAATATGGTAGGATCAGCGTTGAGGCATTGGACAGTGTCATGCGGGAATCCGAGATGGCCCCAAAGGCGGCGAGGCGCAACAGACACGTACATCGACATTGTCTTGCTTTCTTCCACGCTTTTTCTTGCCAGCTTTCAAGGCCTGGTCGATTCTCCGGTTCAATTCAAGTTTTCGTTCTGCGACAGAAGAGAAAAAAACACAAGCAGTCAGCGCTTGCTCTCAGCTCAGCTCAGCTCAGCTCAGTTGAGCATCCCGGTCTGAAATCCCGACATTCTGGAAGTGGAAGCTGGGATGGATACTTACGCTCCTTCTCGGTCAGCTGCGTGCCCTCGCCGTCAAATGCAGCCTCCGCATCTTCTCCATTCGATCTCTCGTGGGAGGTCTTCTTCTTCTTCCTGCTGCGCCTGCAGGGGAAAGAAAGGAAGTCACGGCGTCAGCGTTGACTGAATCTCACTCTGGTGTGGGGTGAGATCTCATAGCTACTCACTCTTCAGTTTGCTGTTCTTCTTCATCGTCATCCTCGTCATCGAGAATGGAATGGGGTCGGTATCGTACATCTTCATCGCCATCGCCATCGCCTTCTCCTCCCGCATCTTGGTCCTCAAGATCGGCTAGATCTGCGGCTATTTGGGCGCGGTCCTGTTCGGTGAGCTGGAAGTCTTCATCCATAGCATCCTCCACTCCCGCCCCTTCCTCGGCCTCTGCTTCGTTCTCGAGCTCTTCTTCGATTGCGCTAGGCTGAATCGCAGCATTCTCGTCGTCTGGCTCGCCCTCTTTTGCGGCGTTGGTAGGCTCTTCTGTCAGTTGTGCATTAGCGATTGCATCTGGCTTGTCGAGGATGGCCTCTTCGTCTGCAGCTTGTTGGAGAGCGTTGGCACCATCTTCGAGTTCTTGCTCTTGTTGAGGTGCGATGATGTTGGCATTGTCCTGAATCTGAGATGGGTCGCCTGCAGATGCCTCCATCACCTCTTGCCCGACGGCCTGGATGGACTGCGCTGCTTCGGAAGAGGTCGCGCCTCCTGCTGATACTGCGTCTGCCATGCTGCGTTCCTTTCAATGTGATGGAAGTCGTCCGGATGATGATGGGCGGGAAGGAGAAGATTCGCCTCCACCTTTCTCCCCTCAACTTGAGCTTGAGCCACTCCCACACGGCGACGGCATCATCGAGTCAATCCCAAGGCGGGGCCCAACGCAACGATCAGAAAAAGAGCGCCATCATGTCCGCATCGGCATTGCAACGCGCGGCGTCGGTCATCGGAGCAGTCGGCGGGAGCGGACGGTCGACACCCACGCCAACTCGCTCAGCATCACTCCGGTCAGTCCAAAATGCATCTGCAGGGCCAGGCACAGCGGCCGCAGCAGCAGCCCAGGCAGGGCCGCACTCGCTCTCTCTCAAGGTCATGCGCATCTCTGCGCCTTCTCTGGTCCGAGGTCAGGACAGAGCATACTTCGAAGTGCCAGACGAGAGCTTCCCATCTTCGTCGCTCTCGGCTCCAGTTTCAGAGGCAGAGGCGGAGCAAGGGACGAACAAGACGGACGCGGCAGACAAGGGCAGGATCCATGCAAGAGCGCGCGCTCAGGCAAGTGCGCTGGCTCAAGATATATCTCTGGCGGAAGCGGGCGAAATGCAGCGACTGTATGCATCCCTCGCGCAGTCTTCTTTCGAGGATGGCACGTCCGGCCAGAGCAGCATTGGGGCTGCGGAGCGTGCGCTTCGATCGGCCGCGGCAGATGATATGCTCTCGAATCAGTCTGCCCTGGACGCCGCCTCTCGAGATCCGATCATGCGCGATTGGCCAACCTCGACCGTGCTCGTTCTGCCATCCTCCTTCGGCACCATCCATCTCGGCGAAGCATTCCAAGCCTACATCTGCCTAAATAACGAGTCGCCGGAGCCGGTCAAGGACGTCTCTCTGCAAGTAGAGATTCAGCAGGCAGAGAAGGAGGAAGAACTGGCGATGGCTGACAAGGGGACCCTTCCGTCCTCTTCGTTGAATCCGAGTATAGTTCTGGCACGTCTTAGCACCGCCCCGCCCGCCTCTCCACCCACGACCCATCAGAATCCAGACGGGGACTCGAGCATTGATGAGCAGCCAGCATCAGATCTATCCCTATTGCAACCTCAGTCCAAACTAGAGACCACGGTTCGGCATGACATGCGCAAACCAGGCGGATATGTGTTAGGATGCACTGTCAGCTACCAGGCTTGGCTCCCTGCACCTAGGATGGCTGTAGGAGTATTTGACACCAATCAGAGTGTGCCCCAGGGGCAGTGGGTGGAACGGAGCTTCCGAAAGTGAGTCACACACTTCTGAATAAACGTGCAAGCTGTGGTGACCTAGGGAGCTGATTGATATTGCATTCACATTGGCAGGTCATACCGATTTTCAGTGCCGACCTGTCCACTCACCGTTCGTTCGAAAGCACACGTTTTCTCTCCGTCAACGAATCCGGTCACCCCAATACCCCCTGTCCTTCTTAATGATGCACCCACTTCAGACGCCAATATGCGTGAGGCGATCCTGCTAGAGGTACAAATACGGAATGACTCGCCCCGAGCCCTAGTACTCGAACAAGCATCGCTCGACGCGGACCTCCTGGCGCTAGGGTTGTATCAAAATCAAGAAGCAGCGGCTACTGTCGGTCTTGGCCCTCCCTTTGCTGGCTGGGATTGGGAAAGTCTGGATCGGCCGTGGCTGAAGTACTCCGCCCTGAAGCCAGAGGAGCGAACCGAGGAGTCTGCAGATTCATCATCGGCCATGTCAAGGAGGCATTTTGGATTTTCACCTGATCAGCCCGAAGAAGTGGATGCTGAAGTAGGATTGTGGGAGGACGAGGATCAATGGCTTCTTCCTTCCGATACCCGCCAATTCATATTCCGCTTGACACCAGCTAAGCAACGATCTTCTATCACCTCGGACGACACGCCTTCAGCATCGGAATCAGGACAAGCATCCAGACCGATACGCCTACAGGATTTGGTACCTCCTTCGTCGGTTCCCGTAGTACCAAGTACACCTGGTCCTACGAGCGCGGCAGCATTCGACCGTCCGTCTTCAGCCGCATCGACGGTATCCCCACCCCCGCCGTTCGGCAAATCCCTACCTGCAACACCCACGGCGCGCTTCTCACTGCCGGCCAGTGGTGCCCCACCTGGGATGCTACCGCCACTCATGACACCCCTCGGCAAGCTCGACATCGCCTGGCGTATGGCCGGTCCTGGTGGGGAGCCTGGTCGATTGCAGACGAGCATGCTATTCTGGCGTCGGGACCTTCGAGAGCCAGCAGGCACGGGTTTGCCACAAATACCAGCGGGCGTTGTTCCCAGTACATATGTTGCCCGAACCAGATGAGGAGCCCAGGAGCCCAGGATTACTTAGAGCAAATGCCATCATACACTCGTACGCGTAACCATCCATCATTTGATCTCATGAACTTGCGTGGACAGCGGGCACAATGAGTTGAGAGATGTGCCTGAGAACAAAAGGGGAATAAAATTTTCCCGCCCGCGAATGCCCTGCTTCCGATCCACCACCACCCGCCAACCCAACCTCTCCCCCCTGCCATTCTCCGCAGACTACATACGCACTCGCTCATAGGAACGCTCGGTGACTGTGACCCTGATCCCTCCCCCCCCTCGCTCTCGCTCCATAGTCCCAGCCCTCTGCCGCATGTCCGTCAGTGGAACCAACCTCAACCGTAGTCCAAGACCGAAGATCATCGATCAGCATCATAGGGCGAAGCCCCCTTATCAGCATATTCTCCTCTCCTCTTTGCATGTGAGCTGCCTCAACTGTCTGCACCATGCTCTGCCGGGCCCCTCACGCAAGCTTGCTGCTGACATTGGATCCTTGCCTCGCCTCGCCTCCCAGAGTTGACAACCCCCACTACCTAACAGCAAAAGAAATTATCTGCCCAGCATGGCGACTGTTAACGTTCGTAGAGATGTCCAGGACAAGTTCTACCGCTACAAGATGCCCCTCCTCCAGACCAAGATTGAAGGCAAGGGAAACGGCATCAAGACCGTCATCGCAAACATGACCGACATTGCTCGCGCGCTTAGTCGCCCACCGACCTGTGAGTTCCTGGACGTGGCGGACAGTGTCGTGTGCCCGAGCTAGGTGCTGAACTCCCCCTCCCCTCTGCTGCGCAGACCCTACCAAGTACTTCGGCTACGAGCTCGGCGCCCTAACCAAGTTCGAAGAGAAGGCCGACCGCTACATCGTCAATGGCGCGCACGATGCCAACCGTCTGCGCGAGCTTCTCGACACCTTCATCGACAAATTTGTCCTCTGCGGCGACTGCAAGAACCCCGAAACCGACCTGAAATTCACCAAGGACGGAAATATCCTTCGTGACTGTAAAGCATGTGGCAAGCGCACTGCGGTCGATATGCGCCACAAGCTTGTCACTTTTATTACAAATAACCCGCCGCCCAAGGCTGCCAAGGGACAGAAGGGCGCTGGTAAAGCTGCCGGTCAGTCTGTTGAGGTCGACGGCCCACCGGGCGTAGGTGGCGATGGCTCAGGCTCGGACGACGAGCTGACGGCACGTATCGAGGCGGAGGCCAAAGACATCCCTTCGGCCGAGACCCTTTCGAAGCAATCCGGAGGCGCGGCGGATGAAGAGTGGTCCGTCGATACTTCCGAGGCCGCTGTGAAGGCGCGTGTCAAGGCTCTCGAGGGCTCACTCCAATCCAGTCTTGTCATCGGTGCAGGAGACGACGATGATGAAGGAGAAGATGAGAACAGCCCTTACTCCCAGCTGGCGGCTTGGTGTATCTCACATCGGAAGGGAGGCGAGGAGGCTACCGACAAGGAGAACGGTGCGACTGGTGTTGAGGTCTTCAAGAAGGCACAGGAGCTTGGAATTGAGAAGAAGCATCGCACATGCCAGGTTGTCATGGCCAACCTCTTCACGGAAGATGCCGTCAAGGAGGTTGACCGCTATGCTCCGGTTCTTGTCAAGGTGAGTGAACGCGGATCTCTTTTGTGCGATCGTATAAAGCGCTCGGTATTCTGACCTTTTTCTCTTGTAAAACAGCTTACCACATCCGAGAAGCATCAAAAGGCACTGCTGGGCGGCCTCGAGCAACTCGCTGCTCTCTCCGCGCCCTCTCTCATCCCTAACGGCGTGCCAAAGCTTCTCATGGCGCTCTACCAGATCGACGCCTTGAACGACGAGGAGATGCTGAAGACCTGGGGAACGCACGTCAGCAAGAAGTACGTCGACAAGGAGTTGAGCAAGAAGGTCCGGCGGGCTGCTGCGCCGTTCTTGGAGTGGATGGAGCAGGCGGAATCGGACGACGACGATGATGAGGAGGATGGGGAGGATTTGGATGATATCTAGAGGGGCTGGCAGTCTGGCTGGGGACGGTACTACCGTCCCTTGCGAACTCGCTCATAAGAAGAGGGGAAGCGGCCTCAACACCATCTCGGCAATCGACCGAGTACGTCGGTCTGAACGTAACTTTCCGCCTCAAGCAACTGCATCTGTGACATACACGCAAATTGTGACGCTTTCTCCTGTAATGCTCTCTGGCTCCCCAGATCGTTCACTGGTTCTGCAACCTCTTCGGTCCCCCCAAAAGTAATGAATGCAGGCAACAAAAGATCGTTTCGATTTTCTTCTACCAATTCCCGTGAGGGGTCTTCCAAGAAGGGTGAGGGTGTTCGGTGATAGGGAAGGTCAATCTAATAATCCACTCGCCTCGATCCAGACGCGCTCCGTTGGTGTCCCATTGGCGGATCCATATCGTTCCACCCGCTGCAGAACCGCGGCTCCTTCTGCACCCGCAGCATCATCCTTGTCTAGAAGAACATCCCCGAAACAGACGTATTTCTTGGGACCCAGCTTGGAGAGCTGAGAGGCTTCGGTGGCGAGAACGATGAAGAACTGGGACGTGATGCTGTCCTTGCGGGCGCCAGAGGCCATACAGAGTGAGCCGTATTTCGGAGTGATGGCGCTGGAATAATGGGAGATAGGGGAGGTCAGCCTCGAGCATTGCATGCCTCGACGAGATATAGGGGCGAAGCACATACAGTCCCTCAGCTTCTGCCTTGATCGTCCCTCCCAGTGCTGCCTCTCCGCCACTTCCATCACCCCTCGTGACGTCGCCCGACTGCATGACAAAGCCGGTCTCAATCCGATGGACGGGACAGCCATCTCCGTAGTGCAGCTTCTTCGACCGATCTGATTTGGAGACGCCCTTGGAACCGGTCAGGAGGGCGATGAAATTTTCTCGAGTTTTCTTGAGATTTGGCGATGGGTTGATCAGGAGAGTAAGGCGACCTAGGGAGAGAGGTTCGGGTGGGGTGAAGAGAAAGGAGGGTCCTAGATTTGGCTGGGATCGGAAAAGAAAGGAGGGGTGATGGAGAGGTTAGCAATTGTAGACAGCTTCACCCTGAGCACTTCAGCCTCCCTCTAATGAGTGTTTCAACGCACATCACTTCCTACAAGAATCTCCCTCGCCTCCTCGTCGAGATCCTCTGGGTTTGTATTGGCATCCCATCCGTATGAAGCGCCGACTCGTTTCAGGTGGGCCACGGTGGCATCGTATTGACCTTGGAGTTGGGCGTGTTGCTCGGGGTCACCTGCACGCAGCTCGAGAAAGGCCCGGACTGGGGCAGCGGAGGAGGAGGAGGGAGCCATCAGGACGAGAAGAATGCAGTCAACATTCAGTATTCAGTAGAGC
Organism: Tilletia walkeri; assembly: GCA_009428295.1. NCBI lineage: Eukaryota > Fungi > Basidiomycota > Exobasidiomycetes > Tilletiales > Tilletiaceae > Tilletia > Tilletia walkeri. The sequence continues at coordinate 47,166 of RDSH01000112.1, forward strand.
GAGCCCATCCAAGGCAGGCAGGGTGAGTGAATGCTGCATGCCACGTGGGGATGACACGAAACGCGTCGCGTGGGCAGAAAACGCGTCGCGCTTGTTTGGAGACTCGTGACGCGTTTTTGGCAGGTTTCAGATTTCAGGCGGGGCGAGGGGACGCGAACCCAACACAGCGGAGGACCACATTGAGCAAAGTGAGCAATCTTCCTTTCGCTCACTGTGTCGATACCCGCACCACCACCTGACTGCAGCATACAATGACCTCGACTCTCACCTCGGGCAGGACGGGCAGCAGTGGGAGCAGCGATGCCAGTGGTAGCGCCAGCGGCAGTGGAAGCGCCTATGTCCCCACTCGACGAACTTTTGTTCATGCTTCCACCTTCAGCGCTGGCATGACCTTCCACAACTCTGCACTCGACCATGCTATACCCGCCGTTGCCAACGTTCGCGTGTTTGACGATGATGCCGTCATTGACGAGGCGACCGCACAGCAGCGCTCAGAGCTCCAGAACAGGGCTCGTCAAGTTCGTCTCAGTGAGTTGCCAAAACCACATCGCATTATTCTTGAACAGAAGAAGCTGACTGATTTGACTGCTTCCCATATCAAAGGTGTCGCAAAGGGTTACTGCTCCTCGACACCTCTGCACACCCGTGCAAGCAGCTTTGCAAGCACTGCTGCTCCGTCTTCCGACCACCCCGGCATCGACTTCCCTTCCTCAACAGCCTCCGTAGCTTCTTCCACCGTCGGCGATCTTCCCTTCGGCCGAAGCAGTGTCCTTCCCTGGGCTCGCACTCAGTCGGCCCCCGTCACCACCTTCATGCGACAACCCAGTACCTATTCGTCCGAAGCAACAGACTCCCCTTTGTTCAACCCTGACCGCGCCAATGAACTTCAGCCCTATGCCAGTCGGCCACAGCGACACTGGGAGCCCACAACTACTACCGGAAGCAGCGCCTTTGGTCGAAATGCGTCCATGCGGTCTGTCCAGCACCGAGCTCGATTCGCAGACGACGAAGATGGGGACATCACCGCCATATCGATCGTGCCCGCCCATCTTGGCAAGGATAAGGGTGACGAGCCTGATCCGGACTCGGTCCTCGGGGCTCATTTCGAAGCAGACGAGGCGTTTGAAAGCGGCGGATTTGGGATCATCTCCCGTGAGGACCGACAGGGCAGCAGCAGTGACGAGGAGGAGGGAAACAGCAGCAGCCAGAGTGACATGGACGACTTCGACGACGACCTTGATGTTGACGAAGAAGGCGACGCAAAGGAGCTTTCTGACCAAGCTGCTTCAGGTCTCGGCACTGCGGTGTCAAAGCAGAAGGCTGCCCTTCCTGGGTCCCGAAGGAGCGTTCTCGCTGTCCGTTCCAATGGACTGGCAAACAAAACGACGAGTCTGCCCGCGGGACCCTTCGACGCGGCCAACCGAATCGATGAAGCATTCGCTCGTCGAACTGTGCTCCGGCAGGGATTGGAGAACCGGACCCGTACTGTTGGCGCTGTCACTCAACCACAGCGACAAGCCCCTGGCAGGACGACCGAGGATGGCGTGACGCCGTGGACGCCTGGGGAGTTCCAGCGTTGGACAAGTACATCGGACTTTTGAATGCTCTTTCTCAAGAGGGTTTCGGATCCCTTTTGACGTGGCTTAGTCGATGACTGCTCTTCAGTCTCAACTTCTCTGTCTGCGGTCCCTTAGTTCCTTTCTTTACCTCGCGTCGTCAAGCAAAAGGGAGCTCGCCAGCGCTCCTCTCATACATATTTCCCAATTTCTATCTTCCGTTACCCCTCGTCGAATTAATGGTCTCTGCCCTCTCCCCTCTCCTCTTCTCGATCAAGACACCGCCATGTGTACTTTACCCTTTCGCTTTTCCTCTGCGAATCCTTCACAATCATGCAGCCTCAGTTACTGCCTTCTTCGTAGTGCCAAAAAAGTTTCTGGGAATACCTCGCTCTCGTCCGATTCGGTGTATATTGACGGCAGCTTGAGGGAGTGAAAGACTCTTGAACAACACTCTTTTGGAAATTGGGGGAATACGTCCTTTCTTTCGTTTAGGCCTTGAGCTTCCTCTCCGCCTCACGTTGCAATTGTCCTGCCTTCTGCTCTCCTTGACGCGCCAGCTCGGACGCCTTCTGCTCGCCCTCCTTGACGAGCTCCTGTCCTCGCTCGGCGACACCCTGTGCGCCGCCGTACTTTTGGAATGTGTGTGTGATCAGACCGGCTGCTCCACCGAGACCGATGCCACCCAGGGCACCGTTGATGAGACCGACGCGTTTCACTAGAAAGCACGGTTTACAAATCGTCAGCACAAACTTTTTGAGAGAGAATCAAAGGAGAAAGGGCTAAACTTACGGAAGATGGCAGGGAGGATGAGGGCTCCGAGAACACCACCAATCAGGTGGATGTCGTCTCTCCTCACACGGTCGGCATCGGCCCGGAGAGAAAGACTCTTGGCTGTGATGGAGGCGCCGTCAGACTGGGAGGCTGTGACAAGACCCGCCGCACCGCCGACAAGACCACCTGCGAGAGGGCCGAGCCAGCTGGAATGGGAAGGGAAAAACACAAGGAGAATTTGCGTGTGGTCAGCCTGGAATTCCGGTCTTTTGAGGCATGGGAGGGGCGTGCCGGGTGAACTCACTTGTACCGGGCAAGACCGCGCAGAGAGAAGCCATGACCGCGGAGGGTGTTCAGTGCGTAGAGCGGGGTGGCAGCGAGACATCCGGCCTGGGTACCCTGTACTGCCCAGCGACCGACGTAGTAAGCGCGCTCCTCGTCGGGGTTGGAGCTAGTCCGGGAGGCAGAGGACACGGAGGTCTTGGCTTTGTCGAGGAGGGAGGCCATATTTGGAGGAGATTTTTGAAGGTGGCGAGGGAAAGGTCAGAAGTAGATTTACGAAGATGGCAGTCGTCCGGTCAGCGATGATGATGGCAGTCTGGAAGCATTTATGGCAAGGCGATGATGCGAAGGAAACAAGGCAGTGAGAATATGCGAAAAATCCATGACGCACTTTGCATCGACACCGGAAGAACCCGGCCCGAATCGTCGGGGATTCATTCGGGTTCGCATATTCGGACCGGTTTGACCGATCGACCTTCTCAACTCCATCACCATCAACGAGGATCGCCTCTTCAGCAGGGTAAGGTTGAAGGTGTCGGCATTCATCAAGGCAGTCATGATCCTTCCGCCCAAGGCCTCAGGCGGACAAATGCTGAGATTGGCATGGATCTCATTCAGTGACTGCCGGTGATACCACGACGATGATACACGTGGTCTTGCCTCTCGTCGACGATGACACTGACTGACTGACTTGACTTCTGATAGACAGGTGAGGTAGCTCAGCGACTACGATAGTGTGCATGGTGATGGGAGCGCTAATCCATTATTTTACACTGGCCGCCATCACGCTCTTGTTGACCTTTTTATCCCGACGATTTGTCGGTTTGGCCTGCAGTAGATCTGTGAGAGCGTGCCCACAACGGCCCTCGAAGTGGTCAACGGTCGGAGCCAGTAATTTATACGGACGACATCCAACGAGGATCGAATCGAACACGGTCTTTTTCTAACTGGCTTTCCGATGCATGTGCTGAAGCGGTGAGTGATGGTGTGGCTCCCCAACCGTCTGTGCCGACTGCGGACCATCATTCACCCCAACCATGCATCTGCATTTGCGGTCTTTTCCCTGCCAAAGATCTCGACGCGGTCCCGCAGCCCAATGCGGAGAACAGTTGGCTAGCTGGCTCACTTTTTCTACCCCATCGCTCTGCTGCTCCTTTTTCTTCCCTTCCCTTATGCTGAGCTATCTTTGCAGCAACAGCTTTGCCTCTGGCGATCACTCGATGCAGCGACTGGTACAGTGTCCGGCCGGTCCTCCTGCATGATCTATCTTACACTCCTCCAGCAGGTAGACCATACTATCATGCGTAGATAATACTTGCATGCCGTTCTCACTAAGTTGTTCACTGAAGGCCCTGCCTTGTCTCACAGAGATCTCAAGGCGGCAAGTCGCGGAGCACAAATGATGTTGGATGACTCTTCTAACTCCCCTTCTTGTTGATGACTTCCCTTCTTCTTCCCCTCCCTCCCTTCCCGTTTGCTCTCCGCCCTCATTTCCTCAACTGGGTTGGGAATATTGTTCATCTACACTCCCTCCATCCCTTCCACCTCCACCCCCTTCACTTTTCATGGCCCAGCCGGTTGGCTTGCCCATCCCGTTGTTCGCCTTTGCCGCCCACGACCTCGATCACGAAGAGGTTTGCCACGACCTCGTCACTCCTTGGCTTGAACGTAACAAGATGATGTCTGGTCTCCATCAGCAGCCCCAGTACATGACAGCGCAACAGCAGCAGCAGCATCAGCAGCAGCAGCAACAGCAGCAACAACAGCAGCAGCAGCAGCAACAGCAACATCAACAGCAACAGCAGCAGAACTTGCACCATGCACGAAGCACTTCCAGTCTACACGAAGACTTCGATTTCCTAGCTCACTCTGCGGCAGCGGCAGCAGCTGCTGCTGGCTATCCGCAGTCGAAGCAGACCATGGAACAATTCGGGCTCGACGCTGGCGGCGGAATGATCCCCATGAACGGACCGCCTTACGGTCTCCTTATCGATACCCACTCCCTCCGCTCCTCAGTGTCCGTCCCCAACCTTGGTCTAGCCCTCAACATGCAGCCGATGTCCGGAATGCCGCCCCCAATGCCTGTTATACCCTTTGGAGCTCTCCAACACCCACCAGGCATCGGCGGCGGAGCTCATGGTCATCACTCCAAGGAGCTCTCCAGCTCCTCCGCAGCATCCTCTATGCCCGGCCTGACTCACTCCTCAGACGGCGGCAGTGTCATCGCCGGCCCTTCCTCCGAAGCTTTAGTTCGGAATTCCTCGTCTCAATCCGCCCAATCCGACTATAGCATGACCAACAAGCTCACCGCGAACCGAGCCCTGTCCGTCGAAGGTTTCCCCTCCCGTACCGCCTTCCGCGCCGTCCACATGGCCTATCTCACCAAGATCTCCTTCCGGCGCGATAAGAGTCTTGTTACACCTGCCATGTACGACGCCGTGGCGTGGTATCTCCTCTGTCGAGCGGACGGGCGCGAAGACGCTATTCGCCAGTTGGGTCTCGAGGAAGATACCTCGAAGGGGGAGCGGGAGCGCGAAGCGTTCAAGAGATGGTGTATCAGAACATTCCGCTTGGGACCTGGCATCTCGCCACACAACGCCGGAATGCTGAGTCAGCTCGACAAGCAGACAGTATTGGAGCGCTCGGCGTTGGTGGCTACAACCTGTCCTGGAGGATATTCGATCATCTCCATTGCAGATGGGAGACCGGTTGCACCACCCGCTCAGCTGTATGGTGTTCTAGTCTTCTGGTGAGTAGACCGCGAAGGCACAAGTAGCTTCCTACTTCTGAGCGCGGTTCCTGACAATGCGCGATTGCTTCCATCTGACGACAGTCACAAGCGTACGGGCCATGGTGGACGTGACAAGACCCATGCCTTTTTGCGCAGGTACTTCGCAAAGTAAGTAACTGCAACTTGTTGAGATCAATGCATAATCATGGAGGGCTGACGGTGCTTTGTATATCTCCCAGTGTGCCGAAGGAGCTTGTCCAAGCGTTCATCAAGATGTGTCCGACATGCAACTTCAAGCGAAATCGGGATGCTCCATTCCAAGACTCTTTTGATGGGGATGTGGAAGGCAGCAGCGAGTCCGCTCCACCTTCTTCGCCGCCCTCGTCCGCACCTCTGGTGTTACAATCCGCGGAACAGTGGCAGATGAACCACCAGGCGATCGCGCCTGGGATGCACTTCCACCATCACCCCGCGGGCCACTACCATCCCAATCCGTTCCACTACAAAGCCCCTGGAACATTGACGTCGCCACCTTCCCTTGCCGAACTTCAAGCGGGCACTTTGACGTCTCCCCCCTCTCTTGCCGAGTTACAACTGGGCACCTTGACCTCGGCGTCCTCCTTCTCCGAATTACACCACCAGCATCAGCAGCAACAGCAGCAACAGCAACAACAACAGCAGCACGGTGCCATGTCGAACGCGCTGGCTGTTTCGGAAGCGAACTTTGCAGCGTCTCTGGTCAACGCTCAGGCTCAGAGCACGTACATTGCGCCTGACTTCAATCTGTCGAGCTTGACGGCTGGTTTCGACAGCAACGGGTTGGGTCCTCATGGAGAGACGAGCAGTGGGGTCTTGACCCCTTCGCAATTCTCCTTCCTGCGATCTCCTCACATGTCCTTCCCTGGGGCCGGCCCAGGAGGAGACGGTAACGCTGTCAATGGCGGCGCACAGGCTGATTTCCTCCAGCAACGACTTACCGCGCTCGCTCTGGGCAACAACAACAACTCTTCACCCCAAACGGCACCTGGACTTTTGGCGCCTGCTCCTGATGGAAACCCGGCAGCTGCGGTGGATTGGACAACAATCATGGCACAACTCGACTCGGATTTCCCTAATTCTGCCGCTTCGGGTCGGCCTGACTTCTGGCGGGAAGGAAGTGATTCGACTGCGGATCTTCTGTTGGGCGACGAGGACCTTGCCTCGGAGACGGATGCTGACGCGACTATCAGCGCGTGAGGCGCGAGGATCCGATGATACCACTACCCAACCGACTACCCACTACTCCACCTCTCTTCTGCCGTTACACGCCTTTTGGACCCCAACCCCAACCCCAGCCTCCATCCGATTCGACTGGGGAAAACCGGGGACTTTTTCCTCTTTCCTTAATCTCTGCTTAGCCCTCGCTGATCCGCTGGGCGCGGAGGCGAGCATGTTCTATACCTTTGCACCATTGTCCCCAATTCCCCTCCCTGTCTGGACACTACTTTGCCTTTTGCTCAGGCCGTTTTTCGCTTTTCACCTTGACGAGAGGCCACATACGAAATGATACATCATCCTTTTTTACGCACACAATCGCACACTATGTAACATGCTCTGAGATAGACAAGTTCAGCGTTCAGCGCAGGTAGCTCTTCTTGAACCTGTGCTTCGGCCGATCGTTTGAAGAGGCTGGTTGCGGCTGTATTTGGCGTATCAGCGAGGATGCTTGACCGCCCTTGAAGTCGACTCCCTCCATCAAGTTGACCTCGGAGTTTGGTGTTCGGGTGAATCCATACCGGCAACCTCTCAGCAGAAGGGACAGCGGGACAGAGCGAAGGCTGCTGCGCAGCCTTTCTCTTGCGGCATGTTATCGACGAGATCGGCTGCGCGCCTCGTTATCACTCGTCCCGAAGTGCGAGAGTTTGTTTGCTCTGGTTCTCCCGGCGAGACCTTGTTGGGCGTTCTTCGCCCATCGATCATCGTGCAGCTCGACAACCACGGCTCCGATGTCTGAAGATTGTGTCCTCACTCCTCGCTCCTCTCTTGAAGCTCTTCTTTGTCTCTCTGCTTTGTTGGCCCTGTCCGCGATCGAAGAGCAATTGTGTATCTCTCTTGTGGCTTCGAGCGGACGAGGGGGGAGAAAGTATATAAGAAGGCCATTCCAGATCCCTACTCGACGGTCCTGACCGCTTACCTTCTTACTTTCCTCCCCTGCTTCGCCAGTATCTCTCTCTCTTCTCTTTCACATATCCTCCAGCTTCTCCCTCCATCTGATCGACAACCATGGCGACTCAACACACACTCTCCCTCCAAGGGAAGCAGATCTTCGTCGCAGGTGGTTCGCGAGGAATCGGCGCGGAGATCGCAAAAGCGCTCGCCGCTCAAGGTGGATCTGTTGTGCTAGGCTACGCGTCTCGCAAGGATGCCGCGCTCGAAGTTGTCGCCTCGATCAAAAAGGAGACGCCCTCGGCCCAGGTTGAGGTCGTCGGAGGCGATCTCTCCTCCGCTGCAGGCGCACATTCGATCGCGAAGGACATTCTCGCCAAGACGGGCGGGTCACTGGATATCCTTGTTCTCACTTCGGGATTCTCTGAGATGAAGGACCTTAGCCACCTCACCCAGGAAAGCTGGGATAAGCACATGAACACCAACATTACGGGTTAGTGTGACGAATCTCCGTTGGCCTCCGCGGTCATTCGTTTGCTTTGCTCCTGAGATTTTGTATGACCTTGCTGATTACCATCCTTTTTTTGCAGGTCCCATCTTCCTCGTCCAAGCTCTTCTCCCCAGCATCCGCGCCGACGGGCGGATCATCTTTTTCTCAACATCCCTCTGCGCCCATCCCGCCGCCATCGGCCCCGGCTACCTGCCCTACGTCGCCTCGAAAGGCTGCCTCGAACAAGCCCTTCGTGTCCTCGCACGCGACCCAAGCATCACAGGTGCCGAACGTCGCATCACAGTGAACGCCATCGCCCCTGGACCTGTGAACACTGAGCTTTTCCTGAAGGGCAAGACGCCTGAGATCGTTGATCGCATCAAGTCCCTAGTTCCCCGAAACCGGATAGGCGAGGTGGATGACATCGTTGGCCCCGTCCTTTACCTAGCCAGTCCCTTGTCAAAATGGGTCAACGGTCAGGTCTTGCGCATCAATGGCGGCATGACAACGTAGTAGAAGACCGTGACGAGGGCACCCATACCGCAGAGCGATGTTACTAGGCAGAGACTCGGAATATGAAAAAGACTTGTAGACTTATGTACTCTCGCTCGGCGGAGTTGGCAGCACGATAATGTTGGCATCATGATACTCCTTTCGAGAGACACGCTTGAATTGAGGTTCACTAATGTTTAACTGTCCAAAATGTTGCATCTTTGACCCTTTACGTTCCTCTACCTCCGGGAGGGTCTTAGCCCTGGGATGCCCCAGTGCCGAGGCTGCGCACATGAAGTGTTCAATCGTTCCTTCACGCAGTGACCGCCCGATTGCGAAGCTGCGTTCTTAATGCACGGTAGGCAGACCACACTGCATCACCGTCCACATAACAACCTGAAAGAGAATGACAGATGAAGTTCGTAAGCTCCGAAACCAGTATGCGGAAAGCGATGGGAGACATCAGAGAGTGCTCACCTTTCAGCCATCGTCTATATTTGGCGTCGGAATCCTGCTTGCCTACTTCGCCACCCTGCTGAGAGTCGTCTTCGTTTCCCTCGAAGCCGCGCCGCGAATGCAAGACGCGCCTGTTGTCGAAGATGACACATTCGCCCTCTCGCATCTGATGTTCATACAGTACTTCATCGCTCAGCGACAGTCGTGCGAACAGGTCGAGTGCGTTGAAGAAGGCTGCGCGCTGTGTAAGAGACAGTCCTTGGGGAGCCGATGTGCGAAGGTGCGGAGGATGGAGAGGAATGGGAGCCTGGAATGGTGGACTGTAGGAAACGCAGGCGAGACGGGGCATGGACTCGGAGGACGATGACTCGGCGGATCCGTAAATTGATGGTAAGGATGCGCCGTCAAGTCCAGTACTACGTGAAGCACGGACAAAGGTCGGGTGTGTAAACCGATAGTGTCGGCCATCGTTCTCGTAGTGAAACTCTACCGGTGTCTACATATGCGAAGCGCTGAAGATCAGCATCACAAACGAAGCATAGCAGAATTCAGGTGAGACAGCACTCACCTCGGCAAGGACGTTCCATGCCTCGCGATCCTGCTTCCACACCATTTCGGCCACGGCAAGACTGTCTACAAAGATACTTTCTCCACCTTTGACTTTGTTTCTGAGCATGTGTAGGAACTGGAATCGAGGCGGTTCGGCGAAGTAGAGCAGATCCATGTGCAAGCCCAGATCAAGATTGGTGTAGGCGATGTTACGGGAGGCAGCACCGAGAGATCGCACGTCCCAGGTGTGTCCGTAGAAGGTGTGTCGGATTTCACCGGTGAGGGAGGCAAGGTGATTCAGGTAGGCGGTTTGAGGGCCCGTAGGGGTGGTAGGCAGATCTGTGACGAACGAAATACCATCACGAAGGAGGGAGGAAAGCATAGTAAAGAGAGCGAGCTTGCGTGCCGTCCTCTCCTCTTCCGAAGCTGCCTGACCTGCACCAGAAGGATCAAGGGCATCCCATGAGACTCGAAGGGGCCGAGTGTTGAATGAGAGATGGTCGGCCAGGACGAGAAGATCTTGAGTGCTGGACCCAGAGGCAAGAGCTTTGATGAAATCAGCCAAGGTGAGTTGCACTGTTGTACTCGACTTGAGGTGGCGGGCGAGCCAGGGACGGGGTAGGCCACCGACGTCGGCATGAGTCTCGTCGTACGATTTTGAGGTAGCATGAGCGAGAAGATAGTCGATGGGATAGTCTACCACATGAGCTTCACTCGTGGCAGATGTCGAAACTTGCTGAGGGTCCCGACGAGAGAAAAGTGCCGAGAATGCATTTGTGATTGGGATTGCTGGATTCCAAGCGATCCGGACCGTGTTGTCCTCAGTGAGAGTAGGCGGAGGCGAAGAGGGGTCTACGAGCGGCTGGTCTGCATTGACGGGCACGTCCGAAGTATGGAAGAGTTTCTGCTTCGTGCTAGCGTCCAGATCGCGCGGGTGAAGGGACGCGTCGCGGAGCCAGTGGTGGTCGAAATGAAATGGTTCCTTGATGCCGAGGGAGGGAGCTGTGAGTGCGATGGAAGACTTGTGAACACTGAGCTTCAGGTCTAGAGGAAGTTGGGCCTGCCTGGACGCGGGAGAGGAATTTGAGAAGAATCGACCGCTCTTGAAGCTAGGAGTATTGACAGGGCCAACACCGGGCAGAGTCCATCTCGCGGCCAGCCTCGGCTGAGTAGATCCCAATGCTCTAGCCAGTGACATTTTTACAAACATGGAATCACCCCGTAGAACCTCGCAGTCGTCGCCCTTCACAGTCCTTCGAAAAGGGGAAGGTCGCGGCGTCTATTTCTTTGAAGCATGCAGATCACGTGAAGAGCATTCCGCGTGGCTGTGGCTTGCGCCTTTCTTGCGCCAAATCGATCTGTTTCACACTAGCGCGTGTGTACGTAAGCAACCTCATTCCATCTCGCTGTCCAAAAGCCCTTTCACAAGATGAGATGTCCAGGACTTCCACAACGAGAGAACAGCGACAGCGATGACTTGGAGATCTCCTTCTGGACTCTAGCAATCGACGCTGGCAAGTCAGGGACAGGACTGCGTGCTGCGTTTGCCATGTACTGCTGCTGTGTTGCTTGACCGGGAGCCAGTAATTGATGACCCGTGCACAGAGTTGCAGTTCATCTACCGCCTTTCGTTCAGGGTGCTTAGATCTCATACTATCCTCTATCGAACTCATCTCCCAGTCGAGCGATGAGGCGATGAGGAGACAAAGGAGGAAGCTGCGTTCGAGGCCTTCATGAAACGCTTGAAGCTTCTCGAAGAATCATGTGCGTGCGAGCGTACGTGGAGCTTGACGATGTTCGCCTTGCTCCTATACCCAGCAGACCTCAGCGCCAGAATGCTACTGGAGCAGACGGCTCGGGCGGAAGATCTGTTCAGCGTCCAGATGATATATATGCGTCGCTGCCTGTTCTCCGAGCTCCAAGCAGGCGGCAAGGCCCCAAAGCTCGGATCGACCGTCGGTGTCTCTACCATCAGTTTACGCAGGCGGGGCCGTGCATATCATAAGCGTACCACTATGTATGTACCGAGTACCGAACCAAATAACAAAAGCGAACCCCCCTTTAGAAGTCTCATAGGAGCTACGATTACTGTCTGTGCGGGTGCATATGCGTGTCTGTGAGTTTGTGAGGGGTGACCGTGTCCGATGTCGCTTGTCCAAATGAAGGCCCTTTCTCCTCCTCTCCTCTTCCTTCGAACTTCAACACGACCACCACCATCGACCAGCTGTCCCTTGAACATTCCCTCCTCTTGCGCTTCTCAGCTCACGAAAGCATCAACACGAACCCCCCGGAGTAACCCACCTTCATCAACGCAGGACTCTCAGAAGCCGTTCTCCCCTTCCTGGAAATCCATTTCAACAGGCAACCTCGGCAATCACAAATCATGACGACAAACCCTCTTCCCGAGTCCGTGTCGGTTCTCATCTGCGGCGGAATGCAGCACCTCGCTAGGCCTTTGCTGTGGTTCCTGGCCGACAACGCGTCTTCGTCCTCAGGCAGTCGACAGGGTCCACAAGTCCAGCATGTCCGCGTCGTCGACAAGTTCATCGTCTCCGAGGCAGGAAGCTCTCTGGTGAGTAGGGCTGCTGCAACCCGCACTCAGCATGCATCTCAGCATGCATCATCTTGCGCGCTCGGACCTGACATCTTCTTTGCTCCCCGTGCGCGCGCTTTCCTCCAGTGGGTCGACCCTCGCACTCATGAGGTCCTTCGAGACCCAAGATTCGAGTACAAGCAGGCCAACTTGACCAACCGCGAGACTGCGCAAAGTGTCTACCGCACTCCTGATGGAAAAGCATACGACTTTGTCTTCGACCTCACCGGCGAAGGCGCAGGTCTCGGCCAGAACCTCTCCTCTCAAATGCTCTTGGATCGCACCACCAAGCTCGCGCGACAACTCGCACAGATCTCAGCGCAAGAGGGTGTGCGAGCCCATGTGCGCGATACGGGCGGATATCTCACGATTAAGCCGGACGAGCCTGCTATCAAGGAAGGTCAGGTGGGCGGAAGGACCGTCAAGTCAAAGAAGGCCTTTTGGTGGCATGAGGCCGAGCGCGCAGCAGCAGACGTACCAGGGTGCGTTCTGCAGTTCTTTTGTTTATGCTCTGCTCAGTCATGCTCAGCTTACGCGTCCTCTTCCTCCTCATCTTCGAATTTCCTCCTTCCGCAGGCTCAACCTAGTCATCACGCGCTCGGCGGGCCTCTGGGGCCCTTTCCAATATGTGTCACCTCGTAAGCACGCGCGAATTGGCCCTGTACCTTTCCCTTGATCTAACTCTCTGACCCCATTCTGCAAATTCAGTGATGCCTCGTCTTTACATGGGCCAAGTGAGTACCAAATTGAATTGTAAGTGACTCCGATTCTTAGCTGACCTGTTTCCTCCCTTCAATCTGCAGGTTTACCAGTGGCACAAAGAGCCAATGAAACTGCTGTGAGCTCAAAGCGCTCATCATCTCTGGGGTCTCATCTTTGCTGATGACATGTCTGTATCCATTCTTCGCGTCAGATGGGGGCCCGAGCTGAGAGTACACTCCATACACACCGCCGACTGGTCCTCTGCCGCATGGCAATTGGCTTGCTGGATGGCGCAACGCGGGCGCGTCGCCGCAGACGCCGAAGCAGGGGAAGATATCGCCAGAGTCGAGTATAATGGCAAGGACGAGGACGAAATCAAGAAGCTGGTTGCGCATAATGAGGATGTGTGCCCTCGGGACAAGGTGCCGCGCGCACCAGTCTTCAACGTCGTCGATGGAGACAATACAGATCAGTGAGTCTTCTGCGCCGCTCTATGCATGTGCATACATGCCCTTTTGATGCTGAGCTTATCTGCCTCCTTTTGCAGAGGGAAAATCTTGGAGGTGGTCGGAACTGCATTTGATGTCGAGACCGGATTCGTAAATGCTGCCATTACGACGTGGGCAAAGGTGAGCTCAGTGTTTCTCGAGTTTACGCTTTTCGAGCTCGAGCGACAACTGATAGTGTGGCTGTATCATCTTTCCCAGCTGAACTTGTCGAGCGTCGTGGACGATGTAAATGCCAAAGTAAGTTGACTCCTTCCTCTTGGCAGAAGTTCGGCGCGTGTAAACCCGCATTCGTTGAGTTGTACTGAACTCATCTTCCTTCAGCACTTCGATATGGTATTCGAGATGCTCAAGAGCACCGATCCTCCAGTGACACACGAGACGTCACCACTCACGTCCTTCCTCGACGCGGAGACGCTCGCCAACCGTGCACTGGCACTCGATGGCTCTAAGCTGACAAAGGTCATTGGCTTCAAACCGACTCAGCGATTGTCGGCGGAAGCGCTCTTAGATATTCGCTCTGGGTTCCGACAAACCAGTGGAGCATGGCGTGAGTCTCTCAGATATGGAACGCCAATCGTGATACCTGCGTATGAATTATGTGTGCGAGTCTGCTGACCTACTTCTTCTCTGCTCACCCCATTTCACGCAGCCCTAGACAAACAGTAAACGCTGCAATATCGTGACCCAGAGAGCAAATCGGCCCAAAAATTCACTTCAAGCCTTGGCTCCTGCAGAAGCATCGACACTGAGTTCCTAGCTCGACGAGTCTGGTAGACCCAAGACGATCGCCCCCGGCCCCCACACTCTCCAACAGACTCGTCATCGTCCCTTCATCCTTCAAATCTATACCTCTACCTTGCCGTCTTTGAGATAGCTTTTTTCCCGGTCTTCGGCTCCAGCACACATCTTTTCTCGCGCCTTTGACTTCTGTTCTGGTATCGGCCCTCGACATTCACAATCTGGTTTTATTCTCACCAATTTCATCTTCTTTTGGGCTTCATGGCTCACGCGTTTTCAGCCCCTGGGTCATGTCGTCTGCCACATCAGTGTCTGATGACATTGCCAATGGAAGCTCTCGCAAGAATCTGCTCGTAAGTCTACGTCTTGCGGCCATCGCAGGTGGTCGGCCTGGGCTCCTCTGCGCCGATGTAATCAGCGCACAACTTCCGCCCAAAGTAAGTGCTGTGTAGCCACTCGAATCTGGAGAAAGCAGTCGCAAGCAACTTTGGTGACAGCTCCTGTGTGGCTGCACCGAGTAGAACGTCGACCTGTCCTGCGGCTTGTTTCGACGACATCCTCGAGCGGCAAGAGAAGTCCGGCGCCTTGGATTTACTTCTTCTTCTCCTTCGCGGCTTTGAGCTTGTCCAGTTGCACGGACGCAGTCTTCTTCATGATGGTGAGCGGACCACCAGAAGCTGCGCGCCCTGCCATCTCGGCTTCGACTTTCTGCGTCATTGAGGCATTGTTTCGCTGTAGTTCCACAGAAGAGAAGGGGGGGGGGGGGGGGGGGGGGTGGGGGAGAGATCAGTTCGGGGTACTGGGTAGCTGCGCAGTAAAACATTGAGCATCACATACCCTCTGTTCTTTGGCCTCCTGAACAGCTGCAGTCTTCTTCGGCGCAATCGTCCGAGCTGTGTAGTCCAGCACAAGAAGAGATTGTTCGTCAGTCAAAGTCCCTCCATGGCGTGAAGAGGTACCCTTCTGGAGACTCACGTCCTCGCTTGGGTCCGGCGGGCTTTTGCTGTGTGGTCGTCTTGGAGGAAGAAGACTTCACTTTCGACTTAAAGCCCTGCGGCATCGTGAGCTGATGCGAGCTGATGCGAGCGTAGTTGACGGGCTTCTACGTGAGCTCTGCGGACGTGAGGACAATGCTAGATGGGAGACTGGAGAGAAAGGCCTTGCGCTGGTTGGAGCTCTCCTCCAATCGATCCAAAAAAATTGGCCCGATCCCAAAAAAGGCTCATTTGAGAACGCTTTCAGAACGTTGTTGGAACAGGCGAACGGACACACAAACCCGGCCTGATCAAGCCCGAAGGCTACGGCTTCTATCTCCTCAGCCTCGTTCACTTCCTAATGGTTCGAAGCAGTGATCAGTAGGTCAACCGAGATCAGCGTATTCATTAATACGCATGTCTGTTAAGACCTGACCAAGGTCTGACCGGCCGGGAAGTCTGCCCCTGATAGCTGAGACCCTGAGGCACATCGCGCGTTAAGGGGAGGTGGGTACGGGACAGACTATCCGCAGCCAGCACCGACTGACCGCAACTTTGTATCAATCAATCACGACAAACTCGAAGGGAGGGAAAGGGCGGGTGAAAAGAAGAAATACGACTGTGCTGTTCTGTACCGATGAGAACTTGATGCAAGGTCGAGGAAGCTGATGGTAGAGAGAGAGTTGAGGTTCCTCGACCTTGACGCGTCTCAACTTCGTGACGCGATCAGTTATGATCACACAGAAAGTTCTCATCGGCCCAAGACTCCGATCACGACGCTCATTTTCGCCGCTTCGCCACTCCATGTAACCTCACCTTACAGCGAGGACCTGAACTGATTCGGTTGGACAATATTCTTATGATTGCTGATATCGAGCCTCGCCGGACGAAGAGTTTTGCGCACCTCCTCGCGATCATACGAAAGAAGATGCGAACAGCGCGTATTTTACGTGTGAGAAGTGGGAACTGATAGATCCGAAGGTGCCAAGTTTAGTGACGAAGGAGGAGTAGGATGACAGAAACACAGAAGCTGCAGACGCGATCCTTCTTCAGAGCTTGCCGTTCTTGTTGGAGGTAAACTCGACAGGACCGTCGGTATACATCTTCTTGATCTGCTCGCTGAAGTACTTCTTCGCCTCTGGCCGCTTGACCTTGAAGGTCGGCGTCAGCAGACCATTTTCAACGCTGAAAGGCTCGATGGTCATGTGCAAGCCCTTGATGATCTCGTAACCGTTGAGGCGCGCTTCTCGGCCGATGCGAGCCAGATCTTGGAGGACGGCACGGGTTACCTCGGGAGAGTCAACCGCAGCCTTGAGCGCACCGATATCATCAGGTGCGATTGTCTTGCCGAGAACTTTAGACGCGAGCGCGGCGAACGGGCCTGGCTCCGGAACCGCGATTGCCAGAATGTGGGCTGTACCATCAGAAAGCAGAGTGAGTCTTTAGTGCCCTTGTAACATCAAAGCGGGAGAAAAAGGCTTGTGGACTCACTCTCCGTACTCTCGCCGTACACCCAAAGCTGTGCCAAGTAAGAAGATGCTGCATATGTGCTTTCAACGCGCTCCAAAGCAACATACTCTCCTTGTCTGCAATTGGGCATAGTAATGATGCGTCAGCTCAAAAACGGCAACAGTAGCCCTGGAGACCACTTACGCAAGCTTGAGCAGATTCTTGACGCGATCGATAATCTTGAAGCGCCCTTGCTCGTCGAGCTCGCCTACGTCTCCCGTGGAGAACCAGCCTTCCTCGTCGATCGCCTCACGCGTCTTTGCCTCATCTTTGTAGTAACCAGGGAAAACACTCGGTCCCTTGACCTGGACCTCGCCGCGCGGGTGGGGTTTGTCAGAACTCCTGTAACCGAGCTCCGGGGTGTCCTTAAGTCGGATCCAGCTGGCGAAAGTGGGAGGACCACAAGTTCCGAGCACCTTATCGCCGGCCCACATCATCAGCGCCGTACCTGTGGTCTCAGTCAAACCATAGCCTTCTCGAATGTCGGCGCGCAGGCAGACCTTGAGCAGCTTCAGTACCTCCGGTCGGGCGGGCGCTGAGCCAGTTACCACGTATTTGATGTTGCCGCCGAGGACCGCAGCGACCTTGCTGAAGATAAGTCGGTCGTAGAATGCGTGGTGGATTGTGCCATCGCGGTCGAAGTTAGCATATTTAACCTCGAGCGCGTGCTTGAGAAGTTTGGCTGTTGAAGCGAGATATAAACTCAGCTGTCATGAATCTCCTGAATCAGGAACGTGGGACAAGAATCCACTCACCCTTCAGGCCTGGCCCATTGGCCTGCTGATTGACCAGCGAAGCGATGCGGTTCATGACGCGTGGCACAGTTGCGAAAAAGGTGGGCTTGAGGATCTGGCAGTCTTCCATCAGCCTGGTGACATCACCACAGAAAAAGCCGATGCTAGATCCGGCACGCATGCACGAGGTCTCGACAAGGCGACCGTAGATGTGAGCGAGGGGCAGGTAGGAGATGACGACCAGACTGCCAGGGAAATGGACAGTGGGATTGGTTGTGGCATTGGCAAGTTGTCGATGGGCGACAAGGGCGCCCTTTGGCTTACCCGTCGTGCCCGAGGTGTAGCAAAGGGAGCAGATCTGATCGCCCGAGGTGGGTGGATTGTGCGCAGCGAGGTTAGCACGTCCGAGCTCCAGCAAGTCGGACCACGAGAAAAAGCTGAGGGATCCCTGGGCCTTTTGCTGTGCAGTCTGCACCCAGCCAGCGACGAGCTCGGACCGGGACAGAACGCCAGGTGGAAGGGGAGTCGAATCGGGCTTGCCGTCTTCGAGGAGGACGATGAGACGCAAGTGAGGCAACTTCTCGATCTGGTCAAGGATGGCACGGAGGTGATTGGAGGTGGTGAAGAGGACTTTGGTCTCGGAGTGATTGAGGATGTACTCGGCCATGTCGGGTTCGGTGCTCTCGTAGAGTGAGACTGTGATCAGGCTGTACGCCAGGTTGGCGAGATCGACGATCTGGTACTCGGGGCGATTCTGGCACCACAGAGCGACGTGCCACTCTGCCGCTGGAACCGACGACTGTCCATCGGGCGAGAGCGCGCCATTGCGACCGAGATGGGTCAGGGCAGATCCAATTGCGGTGCGGCGCTCCTCTGTCTGCTCGTAGGAGATCCACTCAAAATAGGGAGCAAAGTCGGCCTTCTTCCCAGACGGGTGGCCAGCGGGGAGCTCGATCCATGGGCGACGACCGAGACAAGGAGCCTGCGGGTTGATGTCGCGACCCATGTTGAAGAGATCATAAGTAGTCGACTTGAGGTTGACATCGGGAAGCGCGGCATTGGCGTAGACAGGCGTGTAGCCGGCCTTCTCGGTGCCAGGGAGGACGATTGCCTGGCGAGCGAGGTCGAAAGTGAGTGCAGGAATTGGAGTGTCAGCCATCCTTGAGGTCAATGGAAGCTGCAAGGTAGAGTGAAGCGGGCGAAAGGAAGGACGAGCAGGAAGAAGGTGGTCGTGATCGTCCAGATGAAGAAGAGAACAAGATGACCTCCTCATCCTCCAGCCCGGCTCACCGCTTACCGCTTACCCCCACGCTCCGAGTCTGCTCGCGGGAGATATTCGATATAAGCTTTGCCCAGGCACAATCGTGGAGACCGGCAAGTTTAAAAAATAAAAAGCCTGTGCGTCGGCCGGAGTGAGCGGCGTGCGCAGGGCCGGGGCCTCGGGGTGCATTCGGAAGCCGGAGGCCCGAAGCCGATGTGTAGAAAAATTTGCAACAATTTTGTAGTCTCAACATCGATCGTGGGTCTGGCCTTGGCCGCCCACGGTCTCACAAAATTAGTGCCCATTTCTCGCTGTACCCTTCACCGGAATCCTCAAAATGGCCTCTTTTCGCTCTCGATGAAAGTCACTCAGAACAGCTCGGATTCTCTTCAAACTCGGTATTCGCCGAGATCTAGGTGAATGAAGGCTTCTGCCAAGTTTAGGTATCTTCCATTCGATTATCGATAGGAAGCTGAGGTAGGGAGTGCTGTGCCAGTTTTATTTTCGTCGTTTGGCTGGCAGAAAGGCGATTTCCATACAGAACCCGACTCCTATCCTGCACCCAGTGTTTAACATACTATGGTAGTATATACTATTTCTATATACTATAGTATATATACTATTTGCGAAAACATACTATATACTATTTGGTTTTGTGGGATTTTTTTTGAAAACATACTATATACTATTTCAAATTTTGGGCAGGGATATAGTATACTATAGTATAAAATTGGAATTTAAATTTCATCGGCTCGATCATGGGTACTATAATATACTATAGTCATACTATAGTACATCAACACATACTTTACACATACTATAGTAGGTAGTATAATGAGCATCAATGGTAGTATAGTAGTGATGTGCTGGGCTATAGTACTACTATAGTATAAAAACTTTCCCCATGATTTGGGCACAACATACCACAATATGTGCTCATTCACTAGGAAAGTAGTATACTATCTCTATAGTAGTAGTATAGTCTCTCTATAGTAGTACTATAGAGATGTGCATAACGACATTAATCAAGAAAACCTACTATAGTATACTATACCCCTACTATACTACCACTATAATCCTGCCCAGGGATATAGTACTACTATAGTAGATACTACCATACTATTTATATACTATCCTATTTCTCACCGGGCCGCCGACCAAAGATACTATGGAGTATAGTATGTCGGCCCCGAAAAATGGTATACTATAGTATGTTGTTAAACACTGCCTGCACCAGATTCTGAGTGAGAGAGAGAGTTCGTGCACTGCATCAGTGTCTATGGCAAGGACTGGTCGATGCGTGGGAAGGCTGCTGCACTGGGCCAGTGTGCTTGGGAGCATAGCTTAATTTTGCTCCCAAAAATTGACTTCGAGCGAACCACGCTCTTTTTAAAGTCACTCAGCCAATGAGCTGCTCGTATTTGCCTATGCCTTAAATTCTGGTGAAGAGTACAGCCAAAAATGACGCCTTTTTTGTGAGACCGCGTTCGCGCAAACGCTGTTTGCAGGCGAAGCGGTCTCTGTTGAGACTAACAATTTTGCCCCACTTCTGTTCCCCTTAGGGGGTTATTAGCCGTGGCCCAGCCCCATTAGGGTGGGACTCCATCGAAAATATTAAGAAATCGGACTTGAACCCGTAAGTAAACTGACGGAAATGGACCGTCTGAGCAACTTTATTTAATGGTATCAAGTGGTGTCAGGCGATGCGATGGAGCTACGATGGTTGAAAGGTGTTTCGAGGGCCCTCCGACCGCGTTTGGGAACTTAGCGTTTTCAAAACCTCTCTGAGCCCGATCCGCGCTCGACCCACCGAAAAACCTATTTTTTCGCGCGCACCCCTTAAGCAACGTTGTAGATCTGATCCTTTGGAGCAACTTTAGTTAATGGGGCGGGAGAGGGTCGTGCGAACTGACGGAGCTGTTGGTGTTCGAAGATTTAGGGGAAAAGTTTGGTTCACATTTGGGAAAAAGGTGTGGTGAAAATGCGGGGTAACCACACTCGGCGGGGTGACCCAGGTGAACCGCAGCGGTGTGTTCCGGTCTACCACCACCATCCTGTCGTTGCCAACGCACCGAGGAGTGCAACCTCCTTAAGTAAAGTTGTAGATACGGTGCTTGCGGTCAAGTTTATTTAAGGCGTTGAGGGAGGGTTGTGCGATGTGGCCGAGATATTCGCGCCCCAAACTTGTAGGAGATGTTATGGCCATTTGCGGCCTTCTGAAAACTGCTTCGGGCGCATGATTGTAAACGAGCAATCATGCGCCCCAGGGGGTTTGCAACTGGCCGGATTCGCGCCGGAGTAGCAGTGGTTACGCTGGAATGATTCAGCGTTCAGAATCGGGCGAGGTTCACGACCAAGTCTCCGCGCTCGATCAGGTCAATGAACCTTGTCTGTGCGGCGCCTCTGGACAACTTCTTGTGGCAGTGCTTGCACTTGAGGCGGAAAACCTTTTTGCCGCCGTCCTTCGTGTAGAAGGCGGTGTCGGCCTCACATTTGTCATTGTGGCAGGGTAGTGCGTGCAACGCCAGCTTGATCTTGTCGAAGAGCTTGTACATTTTGATGTGGGAGTATGTGGAAATACTCAGATGGTCTTTGGGGTCCACGCGGGCTGGAGGGGGTGGCGACACGTCTGGGGCTAGCTCCTCTACGATAGGTTCAGGGGCTGCATTGCCGTGAAAGTCGTCATTGGAATCCACGAAGGGGTTGTCGGATTCCGAGCTGGGATCATCGGGTTCCACCCACCATCCGACGTCGGTACGCCAGTTGCTGACCTTACGGTATCCTGGGTTCCACCCCATCGCATTATACAGATCGACGATGACTTGCTTTTGGAAGGCTGTGGTTTCATAAACGTCTTTTCCTCGCATGAAATGAGGAAGCCGTGCCGCGACTTCGATCTGTTGCTTCAAGTTGCCGAGAAATTCGTCTTTGGTGATTTCACGGAACCGAAGTGCGTAGTCTCGCAATTGCCGATCTTTCGGGTTTCGATACGCGTCGAACGTCAGCAGCGGGGTGCGACTGACCATGTCGATGGCTAGGGTTAGGGTTAGGGTTAGGGGTTAGGGTTAGGGTTAGGGTTAGGGGTTAGGGTTAGGGGTTAGGGTTAGGGTTAGGGTTAGGGTTAGGGTT